>JAWZYV010017760.1:0-31577 GCA_038373885.1 Cheiracanthium punctorium
TTTACTTAAAATCGGCATTGTAGTGTAGGAATGTGTCACAGCATTTTGTGATTGAATCTCACTTTCTACTTGCTTCGATCCTCTATGTTCCAGGGTTCGTCTAGAAGGATTTCTAAATTAAAACCTGACTGATCAGCATAAAAATTTGATCGCCTTTTAACAACGAATCCTTTATAAAGACATTTACATCATTTACGGATGCCTGCGTTAATTACTTAATGATTTCCTTTGACCGAGAGTTTTTCAGCAAAACAAATTATGTAACTTTCCTGCTCACAATCTTATTCTTTTTTCAAAATCTGTACTGCCATCCTTTAGATGCGCGGAATTTCAGTCCTAATTCGAATGCCTTTTCTGAAGCCCAAGTTTGTAAATCACAATCATGTACATTTTTCTGTAATTTTCTTGCGTATTAGAAGTGTTAAAACGTATATTTTTTAATTTGATTTAGTTTATATTTATAATCGCCATTCTTCTGAATTTGTTTTTCCCACAGATATAACTGCCTTTTATTTGTAACAAATTTAAAATAATTTTGAACACTCTGTAAACTGCGGGATTTTGCCACTATTGTATCCCGCCTGTATTTTACTGCAGTCTCCTTATCTTTTCAAGAAATAAATTGCTTATTTTGCATGATGTCCTCACTGGACATGAAGTCAATGCTTTCGTTTTCTAAACTAGAAAATATGGGATCTTCAGGGGTATCGAGTAATAGCATTGCTCATTTGCTACCAAATCTGTTGCATTTACTTTCTGATAATTTTGCAAGCTTTCAACAATTTGATTTTGCAGACTTTTTCTTCGTCTGTGCATGGAGAAAATGTCATATTTTTCGAAGAAAATTCCACGTAAAGCATAAAAACAACATTAAGTATATTTACTCCATTGTATCATCATGTGGATAAAAAGAATAGAATTAAAATAAATGCCTCACTTATGCGTAACCTGAATTTGCAGCTTGCAATGTGTTAATACAAATAAAAAGAAATTACTTTCTTCAGGGACTTTCAGAACTAAAATAAAAATATTATAGGACTTCAGTTTAACTAGTAGAAAACGAGATTAAGGTACTTAAAAACCCAGTACGTTGAAATATAACACGGTATAGCAAACACTGATTTATAAATATTTCGAGTACGTACTCGCGTGAGCGTTTCAATTTTTCAATTAATTATCCCTGTCGCCAAATACTAGCTAAAGGGTACAATTGGTGCGATTTTAACTAATTTTTAACCTTTAATTTCTCAAGTTCGATGAGGAGATAGCAGCTAATTTTCACACAGTACGTTCCTTTTAGTGTGTACTTGAGATTGTGTGAAATTCGTTCCATTTGGTGAGTGAGCTTTGGGGAGGTTTCCTGGAAAGAGGGGAGCCCTCCGTGGGGGTCTTTCGAAGGGGTCCTAATCCGTATTTACGCTAACTTCCGGAGAAAACCACGGAAAACTCTGAACGGTTAACGGTCGACGGACGCGCGATGGGACCCGAACCTGGGACTTTCACACTTCGCCCGTCTACTATTTCCAGTGACATAAACGCTGTGCCATGGTGAGATGAACGGTACGTATCGTTCGTTAGCCGACCCAGAGCGTCACCTGCGATCAGTGTTGCCAGAAAATTTTGCACATAAATCGCAAGTAGCTGAAGAAAGAGTCGCTAAGGTGACGTCATAGTATGACGTCAGATCAAGTGATGCCCTGCACTGCTTAAAATCATTATGCCGATTTATCTGGTTGGTCCATTGTTTTCGATGCGTAGTTTTACTCATAAAAGCCCCCCCCCCTCAACTTCACCCGCAAGTCTAAAATAAATATATCAAAATTCACAGGTGATTTTTTTTCGTTTCTTTTTGTAGGTAAAAAGTCACGAATTCACAATCAAGTTCCATAACTGTTCTATTTCCCATCATTCAACGCCAAGGACGGATTAAAAGGGAAGACGGAGGTGTAACTGCCCCCCCCCCCCAAAAAAAAGAATTCAACCTTTTTGGAAATATTTTCTACAAAAGAAACCATTTTCCCCCTCCCTTCAATGTTACATGCCACTTTTTACGAAAGAAGGCCGATATTGTTGCTTACAATGAGAGTAAATGCCATTTTAAATGTCCATTTTATGGAAATAAAATAAGAATTCTTACATTTTTTCTTGTAACTCCTTTTATTCTTGTAGTGGGGGTTTCCCTCCCAGTTAAATATTACTGTATTAACAATTAATTAATAGTGATCAATCTAATTAATTAGCTTATTGCTTTATATCTCGCTAATTACTTATTGATTTAACATTAATTGTGTCATTAATCTAATTAATTACGCGGCGTCAACATTATCGACAAACACTAAAGTACTTAAAAATGTTCTAAGTCCAAACGAGCCGGGTTACGCCAACGCGGAACAAAATCCGTACATAACATCAAACACTCACCTGAACCTACGCATGCAGTTGTAACTAAATATACCGTCGCTTTTCTCCAGCTCCAGCTAACAACACGTAGTACAATGCTTTGCCGTTTTAATTGCGCCGGAGGCGAAATGAACCTCAAGGTTGAGCAATGACGTCTTCGTCTAGTACGCATGCGCGGGTGAAGATAAAACAGAAAAAAACTGTTTTTTCTTACGAACAGACTTATTCTGTAAATAATACGAGTAATTTCTGTACGTTTTACAGACTTTTTTTTGCAGTGCAGTAGAAGACCCAAAATCTGTTGACCTCAGGACGACTCTCATATTGGTTAGAGACAAAAGGAGTCCTGATAGGTCTCCTCTAAAATCGGTTTGTGCGTAAAAAGGCGGAAAATTTCGACTCAATTGTGGGCTTCGGGGAGCAATATTCATGAGCTCCCTCCCAGCAAACACACACAGGTTCTCTGAACGTCTATTAACGTTCAGAAGACGTTTTCTGAACGTTAATAGACGTTCAGAGAACCTGTGTGTGTTTGCTGGGCTTGGGTTTTGCCTAATATGGAAAAAGTCACTCTAAAAAAAGAAGTAAAGGAGCTAAGCTTTGGTGAGCTCGTATGCAAATTAAGCAGTGTCTATAATTATAGGCCTAGTTTCCCTCACAGTTTGAGGAGTTGTGCGACATTTTCGCACATGAACACACACATGAAACGCAAAAACACTCAAAATACTAGGGTTAAAAGATAAAATAAATAAAAACTTTGTGTAAAAAAACACACTTAAAATGATATTTTTAACAGGTTTCGATCGTTTCAACTGAAAATTTTTTCAGTCTTCGTCAGTCATAAACTATCGTCTTACTAAACAGTGGGAACTGAAAGTATCATTTATTTATATATCTGTTTAAGAATCATTTTATGAGTGTTTTTTACACAAAGTTTTTATTTATTTAACACACATGAAACATTTTAAATGTTCAAAATATTTAAAAAAAGCATTCGAGACTAATATTCCACTTGAACTGTATTTGCTTGTAAGGCATTGATTTAATCCACATATGGGCAACCCCTGGCCCGCCACGGCTTTTGATTCGGTCCACGGAACATATTGTAACCCCGTATAAAACCCATATAAACCATTCAAAATCCCATATAAATCCCAATTATACAACTTCGCTAACATACTAAATTTTAGCCCGCAGCCTTTCAAAGGTTGCCCATACCTGATTTAATCATTAATATCTGTATAGCAAAGGTCTCGAATGCTTTTTAAAATATTTCACCTCTTGCCTAAATGACACATCGATATTTTTTTCAAAAGTTTTCTTAGTTTTGAAACTTTCATTCATTTATAGCATATCTTTGCAAGAATAAATTTTTATTTTATGAATATTTATATAGGGCTGGCTCAACAATAAAAAGCTTCTACTTATAAACATTGTATTTTCACTTAACTTTTGTTAAATATAATTTTTTTCGTATTATATTTATGATTTTATTTCATTTTATTTTTCGGGATAGGGTCGGCGAAATATCTTCATTCAGGATCTAACGGTAACACTAAATATGATTTCCGAATCCTGTTTTGAAAGTTCGCGCCTGAAATTTAGCAACACATTAGAATATCACTTTGTTTTGTTGTAAGTTCCACAAATCTTGTGAAAAAATTATGAAAGGATATGCCCGAGCCCGATAGAGTGATTAGCTACAGTTCGCTAAACCACAATACAGGAATATCTTAGATTTAATACAAATAAACAACAACATCAAGAAACTAATAAACGTTAAAATTTCGTTTCCAAACAAGCGGAAAAGCAACAAACACTTTCAAGGTCCTTATTTTAAACTGCAACTTTTAATCAACTAAGGAGAGCTTTTATTCCTTTCCAGAACAATGAAACATTTTTATATCCTGTTTGTCAATCCCAATGATAAGGCCGAAGGTCACTGTTAATAAATCCGACTGGGCGCGTTGAAGAACACGCCATCTGCCGTGAGCTCATCGCATCACTAAGCAGGAAAATTCTGCGGGTTTGAGTTTAATATTGACATCTGTAGTATTGATAATTAAATAAAATAGGAGTTCCGATTCTAATGGCTCAGATGACATATGTACATAGTTTCAAACAAAAACTGATCGATTACAAGTCTTCAGTGTCCTACTTAGTCAAAGATATGTATTGACAAGACTGTATCTCACGCTTTATACATAGTTTCTTCGTTCTATTCATTATCCTAAATTAAGATATAATAAACGAGCGTTTGTGAAAGACATTCGTTCGTGTTTGTGTTCCAGCTACAGGAATGGAGCCCTCCGTCTCGTTAGCTGTGGCAGCGTGCCTGTTGGCAGTATTGTTGAAGTGGTGGTTTTCGCCGCGTTCCAATCTGCCGCCGGGTCCCATCGGCTTGCCCATTGTTGGCTATATACTTTTTCTGAGTCGGAAACCGTACTTGGATTTCTATCGGCTGGCGAAGAAATATGGAAATGTATTCAGGTAAGAGATACGATTATATTTTAATCCTTTTATCCAAAAGTCAGTAGACTTTTTATAAAACCCTTATTATTATTGAACTATTTACAATGAAACGGTGCGGTTTGCACAGAAACGCCAAGAAGCACTGGTGAATTTTTGTTTATAATGAAAAATATTTATTTTATATTAGTTACATTTTTAACCAAAGGGTGGGGCTGGAATTGAATGAACGGATTTATAAAATTCTTTTACAGTTCATATTAATCTTTAAAAATGTTTCAATATTACAGAATTCAGTATGTCCCCCATCACCAAGAATTACAACCTTCAAACGATGGAAGACACCTTCCACGTGCACAGCGTTAAAAAGCATTTCAGAGGGTATACCTGACACATGGTGGCGTATAACTTTTTTAACTGCTGAAAAAACGTAGGCCGACCTTTATAAATATGTGACTTCAAATAGCCCCACAACCAGTAGTCACAAAGATCTGGAGTCCTTGCGTCCATTCGTGCGGAAAAGTTGGGCTAAGGACATGGTTGTCTCCAAATATTGATCTCAGAAGTATCGTGACAGGAGTAGCTACGAGCGGAGGCGCTCCATCCTGCATAAATGTTATTTGAAGGAGTGCTTGCTTCTCTTGGAAGTAAAAGATGACTTACTTGCAAGGGAGTCAAGCACTCCGCTCTCTTTTAATAGGGCTTGATCTCGTTCACCTGTGACAGAAACTGTTTGAAATGTGTCACCATACAGTTCCTCGAAGAAAAAGGGACCAATGATGAATAACGCAGCAAAACCGCACCACACTGTCACCTTTATGTCGTGAAGCGGTTTTCTCAGCGATACTATGTGGATTTCCGTTTACCCATATACGGCGGTTGTGTGTGTTAACATTTCTACTTGGAAGTATGCCTCATCTGTCCACAAACCATTTAAAAGTCAATCTGGATCATCTTTCACTTGCACAAGAGCCCAATTAGCAAAATCTTGGCCTTTTGCTAAGTCAGTTCATTTAAGTTCTTGCACAAAATGCATTTTATATCGCGTTTATTATGCAATATCGCGTGAATCAAATCGCGTTATGCATTTTATATGATTGTCTGAATCAATGATGTCTATTTTGTCAAAGTCAATTAAAACTCTTAATATCGCTTCCGATTTTGTCTTTCTGTTTTGTCTTTAAAAAAAAACCACTAGAGTCCATTAGTCTTAAGCTTCGAAAATGTGTGACGTTTTCTGAACTTCATTTTTCAGATTTCAAAATATACTTTTAAAATGTTTCTTTTTTTTGCTTGTTTTCATCACTTCTTAACACTTACGGCAAACTTATTAAGACCTAACCCATTTATGCCTAGTGTCCCTTTTTTGGGACGGCATTTTCGCTATTAGTCGAAAACGTTATTTATTTTTCCTAGCCTTTATTCATGAGTACTGAGCCTCAACTCTACAAAATATTTTAACATGACCAAGTAGGATGTTGATATTTCGATTTTTATGCATAATGATTTTAAAAGAAATCATCCCTTGTTCAAGAAGTTGACATCAGAAATATATCTATTATTTCTGTTATCAGTAAAAATCGAAGAAATTCACTAAAATATCCAGGCACAAATGGGTTAAGGAAACAAGAAAGAACTAAGATTGACACATTGATATAAAACTGGGAACACATTGAAAACCTTTAATAACGGGTATTTCTCACAACTGACCGTATTCAGTTATACTAGTGGGCTTTAAAAAGTCTCCAACTGAAGGACACATTGGAAATTTCTAACAAAGGTTCCTTCTCAGAATTCACTGTTGGCTCCTTGGTTACATGTTGCCAAGGCAACGTTTATTTATTACCATTTTGTAAGTTTTGTGAGTGGCAGTGGTGGGGGGGAAAAAAAGGAACAGAGTGGACGAGTAACGAAGAAGGTACTGGATGATGTATATTGTAAAACGATACGATAATACTTGTAAACGATAAAAGAATACTTGTAAATAGTGTAATGAATCCAGTATTTAATTTATTTTGTTTTGCAAAATTATTTCACGCCATCCTACGTACGACTCAAAAAAACACAGCGATTCTTACTTGACTGTTTTCAGTTAAACTAGTAAGCGTTATTAAACTTGTACTTATAGAACACATGAGTAATGTCTAATTGTGAGACATGTCTAATAAGGACATGTCTCACAATTGGCCGTTTTATACTAGTGGACTTTGAATTTCAATTTGAGGACACAGTTGAAACCCCTTACAAATGGCCGTTTTCTTTTGTATAAATAGTGTGCTCTAAGAAACTACAATATTAATTTTACAATATTAAATAATTACATATCGTTATATTGTACAATATTAAAATTTTAAGAAACTGCTATACTATTTCAAATCTCAAAAACTGAAGATAGATTTCTGTTATTTTTATATGTCAGAGCCCAACATGGATTATAATGCACTTTCCAACATAATTAAGCAAGAAAGACAAATAGGACTGACGCCTGGTTTATGATACATTTTTAATAGACAGTACTTTAGAGCTTACTTAAAATCTGAAAGTATTTCTTTTTTTTTAATAATTTACGATATTCTATTTTTTTATTAGAATGTGCAAGGTTCATAACATCGCTGTCAAAATTTTTCATCAAATTTTCTGGGAAGAATGTCACTGATACCGAATTAGAAACACCCAGTGTATACAATAGAATTATTGGTAGTTATTAATTCTTATCTTTTCATTCCGGTTTTTCCCGTTATCTTTCAGTGTCCACTTGGGCAGCCAGCATGTAGTGGTGTTGAATGACTTCGAGTCCACCAAGGAGGCTTTCACCAACGATACATTTGGGGGAAGACCACCGGAATTTCCCTTTGACCTGAACAAGGAAACACGAGGTATGTCGGTTTGTCCCTTCTATTTCAAATTTTTTATTAGTTTGGTCTATGTGTGGTGTACTGTTCAAAATCTGCATGCGAATTTTAACCCACTTCTATCGTCCGATCGTGCTGAACTAAGTATACACGTGTAACTCCGATGGCATTGAGTACTGCTGTTTTTAATTTTTCGATACTATATTTTAAAAAATATTCTTTTAAGTATTTTGTTCCAAAAATCGTGTTTCTTTTTCTATGTATCAGCTCGTAAACATCTAACTATTGATTGGACATTTTTTTATCTTTTCATCATTGGAAAGTTCTTTCGATTCTTAAAAAGATGAAGTCAATCTTTTCGATTCTCTAGCTTATTTTTAATCTTTAGTGATTTTATGAAAGAATGATCAATTTTGCACGGTTATTGCCTTTAATTTCTTTATACTGTGACATCCTAAATAACTATGCATTCTACCTGTTCGAAAATTAAGTATCCTTTTCTTAATCATTTAAAAAAAGAACGGTCAAAAAATATGTTATTTAATTTTTGGTAAATTATAATTCATTTCATTTCAATTTAAATAGAAAATTTTTAAATTTTTATAAAGTGTGGGTAAAATTAAAATTTCTATATTAACTTCCGATAGGATTTTCACTTTGAGTATTTGCTCCAGTCGAATATAGCTCGCTATGGCAATAATTATTGAAAAGCCCCAAGTTTGCAATGGAAAAACACTATTTGCTCATAAATTTGCAGTATTAGTAGTAAAAGGAGAAGTGGTAGCATACATGACCGAAGTTTGTTTTCGTGTTCAGTTATCACGCCTGTTCCCCTGATATATTAGTGATCTACGCGAGTGCTAACTCAATTGTTTTTGTGTTCTGCTGTTAAAAAACTGTTTTTTGCCTGTTAAATGCTTGGATATAAGCAGACTTATAAATACATAGTATATGCAGTCGGAATACCTTTTTAGTGGCTTTCTTTATCTGTGGTTAAAAAAAACACGATTAACATATAAAATTAACAGTTAAATCCGGTAATTAAGACCACCACTTCAGAGACTTTCTCATTGCACATTAGATGTTTTCTACCTGTTCTACAGTTAAGTTGATTTAAGAGTCAAAACTTGTAAATTTGGAGCACATACATACTGTTTGATCCTTGCTAAGTTATTTTGTTCTGTCTCAAAAAATGTTTTAAAGTTGGTTTCGTGTTCTACTTTTAGAAACCTTATTTTGCTGTGATATAAACAAACTCATAATATATGATAAAATAAATAAAACTTTGTGAAAAAACACACATAAAAGTTTACTTATCACAAAGTTTTTATTTATTTTATCATTTAACACCCGTGTTTTTTCATCATAAGTACATGATATAAAGAACTGAAATATTTTAGACGATTTCGTGTTCAACTGTAAAAATTACGGGATTAACATGCAAAATTAACAGTTAATTCACAGTTAAAAGCACATATGCTGTCAATATCTCAAAAGAATCACTTAAGAGACTTCTTCATCAGTAATCATTCAGATGTCTTCGCGTTCAGTTATGAAGTCTGTATACTAACGTACTGTTATACTAACGTACATGAGTGCTAAAACTCAAATGTTTTTGTATACTACTGTTAAAAAACGGGTTTTTCCTGTTAAACGCTTTCATACAAGCAAATTCACCATAAAGCTCTTTATTTGACGAACTTTTCTAATCGAAAGTTTTTCCGGTCAATTAAGCTTAAAAGATAATAGCTTTAACATGTATTTTGAATCTCCCGGTATAAACTTCTGATAATGGAAAAACCTAAGAAGTTAAATAAAAGAAACAAATCATGAATAATACTCAAATAATGTTCAGAAACAAGGTATGTTTTATATTAGAGTAAAAACTACTTAGTTTTTGAAATTTTATTTTTGCTTCTTAAATTTCCAAATGGCACTCCATTTCGAAAATGGCCCAACTATGTTTCTGTGACGTATACAAATCTTTGTTTATGTAATACACAAACAGGGTCCACTTATCCAGTTAACTTGACTACGAGTTTGATATTTCCCTCTAATGATAGCAAGAGAAACTCACTAAATTTTAAGAAAATCGTATTTTTAAAAGATATTTTTTGATTTAGATTCTTTTTGTCGTAGAAACGGGTGCATTTTTGGGTCTACCATGGAAAGACCAGCGAAGATTTGCTCTGCACATGCTGAGAGATTTGGGGTTAGGAAAAACGAAGTTGGAAGAACAATTACAGGTTTGTACTTTTACATTCTTTCGATATATGTATGTGCATATTTAGTCCGTGTTACCAGATGCTCCCTGGCAAAAGTCATTCATTTCAGTAGGAAAAGACGTTAAATTTCACGAAATGTCACTTAATTGTTTTATTATGTAATGCACAGTATTAGCTGTAAATGTGCAATGAAAAGTCACTTAGTGATAAATTCCAAAATACAGTTAAAAAGTGTGTAAATTTAGCGGCAAATCCCTTAAAATGGAAGATGAGATCAGACTGAACCATCAGATACTGTTGTTGCTAATGCACTCTGGCAACCGCGGTGAGGCGCCAGATTCCATATATAGGAAGGCGATGGGCGGCTTCCATTTTAATGCGCCCTAGTGGGAGGAAGTCCGACTTATTTCGGGGTCCCCTAATTTTGAACCAATTTCAGACGAGGGACCAACCATCGAAAATCGGCAACCCCAGAGGTAGCGTTAAACAAGGAGGATACTGGAGCCACGACGGATTTTACGTACACCAGCTCCCATTAGCAACCACGGTCCCACAGCAGCCCAGCTGCGAGAGGAGTTCACCCTCCGAAACACTGGACAAGCCGGGTTCTGCTTCACTTTCCGTGTTCTATGGTAACGGGGTTGAGTGACTAGGCCACCGCGGGACGGCCCATCAGATGAACGCAGCAGTTAAATGAAATGAGTACTTATATTTTCGATTAAAAATCGAATTATTTTCTATCTTTTGGTTCGTCGTTGAATTGTTCCTTTTTTTTTTTTTTTTTTGTTCTGTATAGTCCGTTATACGTTTCCCAAATTTTCTTTGTTGATTTATAAAAAGAAAATTAAAACAAATGATAAATAAAAAAGTTATTAAAAATTCACATAAAACTGTATTCTTGTGCCATTTTGAATGGTTTCTGATCTGGCAGTATTTTACTAAAATAGGTGTTGAAACTGGAGTTCATTGAATATACTTTTATATTTCAGCCGCACAAAAGTTTAAAAAATTGTCCTTTATGTTTTAAATATTTTTAAAAAACGACCACAGAACAACTCTGTATATGGTTTAACGCTCTCCGTATTTAGATATCTTAATCATTTATGGCCCTGTGTTGCTGCTGTGCAACATCTATATAAATAAAATTATACTTTTGTCTGTACATTTCTTGGAATTAAAAAATTTTGCGATTTCTATCCGTTTCAAGCACCCGGGAATCCGATGCGACCCTCAAAAAAAAGTTTGTCTGTCTGTCGTTCTGTCCGTGACGCTTTTTTTGTTTAAGCATCACGTAAAAACGACTGAAACGAATGATATGAAATTAGGTGTCATGATAGGTGGTCACTCAACTTAAAACATAGGCGTCGAATTTTAAAAAAATCTTGATTAGATTTTCAAATTTTGCGAAAATAGTTTCAGACTGCGTAAATTTGTGTTCAAGCATCACGTAAAAACGACAGAAGCGAATGATATGAAATTGGGTGTCATGATAGGTGGTCACTCAACTTAAAACATAGGCGTCGAATTTTAAAAAAATCTTGATTAGATTTTCAAATTTTGCGAAAATAGTTTCAGACTGCGTAAATTTGTGTTCAAGCATCACGTAAAAACGACAGAAGCGAATGATATGAAATTGGGTGTCATGATAGGTGGTCACTCAGCTTAAAACATAGGCGTCGAATTTTTAGAAAATATTGATTGGATTTTGATATTTTGCGAAAATCCTTTCAAACTGCGTAAATTTGTGTTCAAGCATCACGTAAAAACGACTGAAGCGAATGGTATGAAATTGGGTGTCATAATAGGTGCTCACTCAACTTAAAACATAGGCGTCGAATTAAAAAAAATCTTTATTAGATTTTGAGATTTTGCGAAAATCATTTCAAACTGTCTAAATTTGTGTTCAAGCATCACGTAAAAACGACTGATATGAAATTGAGTGTCATGATAGGTGGTCACTCAACTTAAAACATAGGCGTCGAATTTTTAAAAAATCTTGATTGGATTTTGAGATTTTGCGAAAATCATTTCAAACTGCGTAAATTTGTGTTCGCACATCACGTAATAACTGCAAAGGTGAAGAAATGATATTTGGTGAAATAATAGGTGGTCATTCACCTTAAACTATAAGCATCTAATTAAAAAAAAAATCGATCAGATTTCGAGATTTTTCGAAAATCGTTTAAAACTGGGTGAATCTTTGTTCCCGCATTACGTAACAAATGACTGAAGCGAATGATATGAAATTTGGTCACATGATAGATGGTAGCTCAACATAAACTATAGGTGTCCAATTTTTTAAAAATTTTTATTAGATTTTGAGATTTTGTGAAAATTCTCTCAAAATACGTTTGTATTTCTTCAAACATCACGTAATAACGACTAATACGAATGATACGAAATTTAGTGATATGATAGGTAGTTGCTAATCTTAATTTATAGGCGTTGAATTTTTAAAATATTTTGATTACATTTTCAGATTTTGCGAAAATCGTTTTAAAATGCTGAAATTTTGTACCAGCATCACGAAATAAAGACTGCAGGGAATGAAACGAAATTGGGTGACATGATAGGTTGTCACTCAACTTAAATTCTAGGCTTCAAATTTTTCAAAAATGTTGATTAGATTTTGAGATTTTGCGAAAAGTATTTCAATATGCGTAAATATTCGTTCGCGCATCCCATAATTACGACTAAAGCGAATGAAATGATATTAGTTACTCTCTAACCTGTAATATTTTAACAATACATAAAAATATAACTTCGCTTTCTTTACTTTGGCAACATACTACATCCATTCTGTGTACTCCTACAATGTTGACGAAAGTTCTTGCTTTTTGGAAATTTGCATTCACTAACCCGTCAAGGACGGGTACTTCAGCTAGTACCAAATAAAGCTATATGAATTAATCATAGCGTGCTAAAAAAATATTTGAATGATTGGTTTTTCAGAGTGAAACACGAGCATAAAATAATTTGTAAAGCATTCTCAAAAATTTGTGATATATAATATTTTAATAAGAAAATGTATTTTGTCCATCTGCAGATGCACTACTGGTTATTGCAGTACAGTGTTCTTGTTGTAGGTTAACCGTACAAGAATACTAATAATTGTTTAAAAACTTCTCAGCTTAAACTGTTCACGTCATTCTTTGGTATGCTTTCGAGTGATACAAAAATAAACCGTTTTATTGAAATCAACTACAAATAAGGATTGGGCAATAAGCTCTTACATGAAATACAAAACTTCAAAACAAATTCATTTTCAGTATGTTTATAATATATATTTACACAATACAGTAAAAATTTTTTTAAACATCTATTGTTCAGATATAAAGGTTTTAATATCTATTTTCAGACTGATGGGATTGCGCTATTACCTTAAGTAAACTTAATACCACTTGCATGATGTTTTTAAATGCACCATTTCCTCTTTACAGGAAGAAATAAGCGAATTGCTTGAACATTTAGAAAAACATGCTAATGCACCTTACTGCATCTACGAACTTCTTGCTCCGAGCATGTCCAACAATGTTGGTTCATTGGTGTTCGGTAAGCGTTACAAGTACGACGATCCCATTCGAAAAATGATGACAAGGGTTGTAAAAGAAGTCCTCTCAAACACTGGACCAGCAGCAGTGATATTGTTTTTCCCCTGGTTGAAGAAATCATTTAGATTTTTCGGCATAAAAAGATTTGACAAAGTGACCCATCTGCAGCAAGAGCTGAAGGATTTCATCATGTGAGTGTATAGATTTTCGTGCTGTAAAATTTAGTTACTTTGTCAAATGAAGGAAAGTTGTCAAAGAAAGTTCTCATCCTACAAAGAAAAGTATGTCCAGACCTGGCATGTAGCCAGAAAAATATTTCTGGGAGAGCCCAAAAAAGTAGAAAATGTACAGTTTCCCAGAGAAAGGCTTTATTATTGATATCCAGTTAACAAAAATCCAAATTTTGGTAGGGGCCAAGGCTGCCATGAATCACCCCTGGGCTACGTCCCTGACAGTCCCCCATAAATTGAAAGTGATTTCGTGTTGCTTACATTGTATGAATTACATATTTTTGGAAAAATCTTGCCGAACGAATCGAATCTGCACTTTAGATACGATGTGCTCGAGCTTATTTTGAAATCCCGAGTGTAGTCTAGCTAAGATTTACAACTGGAACTCGAAATTTTAAGCTAACCGCAGTCATCAGTTTTATTATCTGATATTGTAAGCTGGCCTGATTGGCGATTTTAATTAAGTTTATGCAATCTTGTGAATTCTTATCATCATACTCATCAAAGCATATAGAAACTATTTACAAAAATTATTCATTTCTTTTTAAAATTCCGATGAGATGATTAGAAAAATCAGTACAAGAATAACCGAAACCATATACACAATTTAAAAAAAAATTCATTCCTACATTTTATTAGCAGTAGATACATTTGTTTTATTACCAATGCAAAAGCCTCTCTAATGCCCAAAGAAGAGTATTTAATGACTTGAGTAATAAAAAAAAAAAAAAGAAACCATGAACACAGACAGGAAATAGTTGATGCTGACTCTTGCGACGAATTCCTACTATATAGTTACGTTGATCCCTGACTCACTGATTCTCTAACAGTTACGGGCAACCTGCCCGCAGATAAAACTTTTACCACCAGTACATCAAAAAGATTACAAAGCAGAAAAAGCATAATAACATCTACACCGTTTGTGCGATCCGCTTGAAATTTTTCATAATTATGTATAGAAACATGGGCGCCGGCAGAATATTTCCCAGGGGGGGGGGCAAAGACTTCTCCAGGGGGTCAAAGACTACTTAACGTATGGTTACCATGTTGGAAAGAGCAAAAAAGCAAGGGAAAATACTGCATACAAAAATCCAGGGAGGGGCCATTGCCCCCCTTGCCCTATGCTGCCGTCGCCCATGTATAGAAATATAGGAAACAATCTGCGCTATTTTAAAAATCTGAAAACCCGCCTGCTCCCTAATTTTTAAACGATTTTTTCCTATTTTCAGCTCCATTTTATTTCCGAGAGTAAAAAAAGTTATTCATTTGTGTGACAAAATTAGCTGCAGCAGTTGACATGGCGTCATATTGAAGTCACGGTTATTTGGCCATGAAGGTAAAATTGTGATTCATTCAATTAAAATGGTTTTTATAGATTATGCAGTTTTTTTCCATAAATAAAATGAATTTCATCTGCCATGAAGCTTTGATATAAGAGGGTATTTTTACACAAAACGAAATCATTTGAATGCGAACAGTTTCCGTGCGTTTCCAGAAGAGCATGAAATTCGATTTGGGTATATAATAAAAATTGAATATGAACTTATTTCTTTTATGCGGATGAAGATTAATAAAATATATCGAGTGTAGACGTATTTTTCGCCGAATATTTTTTCTAGCGCCCGTTGTAATTGCCTCCCGGAATTGCCTAACGGACTTTGACTGCTAGTAGAAAAGAATTGATTAAAGCAACATGTATTTTTTTAATCACTGCCCATGGTTTCAGAACGGAAAGAGGAGGAGGCGCCAAAGGAAAACTTTACCCAAAGATGCCAGGTCCCTATGAATTTATAAATACCTTTCCGAGAGTTGGCTCGGCGACCTGCATCACCTGTAGTATAAATACAGAAAATTTTTGCCTCAATTAAAAATGAAAGCTTCCAAGATGGTATTTAATTATTTTCAATCTAAATGCACTTCATTTTCTTCCAGGAAAGAAATTGAAGAACACGAAAAAACACTGGATCCGAACAACATCCGGGATTTTATGGATGGCTATTTAGTAGAGATAAAGAATAGAGAGGGTGATCCTGCATTCTGCAGTAAGTTTCGGTTTTCAGCTAATTAAAAAGAGAAAACAGTTTTTTTGTGTGCCTGCAAGATTGCCCAAGAGATATGAATTATGTAACACGCGTTTCAATACAAAACAATTACAATACTGTATCCGTTGTGATGCACTTTCTATTAAATTGAAAAAGTTAAAGTGCATTTTGGATAGTTTTTCCTCTAAGATGAAAATTATCTCTTCCAGACGCAGTGTTACAAGACCTTGTGTTCGGCTTCTTCGCCGCCGGAAGCGAGACTGTCAGGCTCAGCGTCGAGTGGCTGCTGCTAACAGCCGCAACCCATCGAGACGCTCAGCGTCGCATCCAGGAAGAAATAGACGACGTCATCGGAAGAAGCCAGTTTCCGAACTGGACACACCAGAAGTCGATGCCGAACACGGAAGCCTTCATTGCAGAACAGAATCGATGGAAGACCATCATTCCCATAAACCCCCTGAGATAGTGAGTACATGCAGAAGGATCTTTATTAACACTACTTAACAACTAGGGCTGGATGATGTTGAAATTTATACATCCTATCACTAGCATTATATCGAAATTTTTCGATACATCCATTTGAATATTAGTTCTTGGAAAATTAAGTTCTTGGAACCTTTTTTTTCCATATTTGAATTGTAGCCTCCCCCCCTGAAAAGAAAGTAAAGTTTATAAGTGACATTAAATAAATACCACTACTGACCTGAATTGTTTCCTTCTTTAATCAAGATGAAACAAGTAATATTAAAAAAATTTTTAAAGTCAATTCCTACTTAGGTCATCAAATAAAAATTTTATTTTAGTTACTTTTTATTAAATAATTACAGTTAATATAAATATGACAGAATCACACTATTAAGTGGCAAAATAAAAAGCGAATTTCCTTTTTAGTTCTAATATAAAATTTCAACATTCTACGGTTAAAAGTTTCAGAGTTATGCGAAATGTGATATTATTTTTGGCGACAAATTTGGCGATATTTCGGCAAAACTCGCAAAGGTCGACGAAAAATCGCGAGATTTTGGCATGGATAGAAAAATGACTGACTATCGCCAAATATGGCGATATTTTGCTAAAACTCGCCAAGGACGAAGACGGCGATATTTTGGGCATGGACCAAATGACTATTGCCAAATTTGGCGATAGTGAGTCATTGTTTCGTCCATGTTTTGTCCATTGTTTTGCCCAAAATGTATATATTGAAGATGTCCATAGATATTAATGTATTGAAATTCTTTTGAGTCGTCCTGTATATAAACTCTCCAGTAGATTAGAACCAAAAATCGAGATGCACAACTAGATGTTGTAACAATCTTATATATGAAATTTCAACATTCTACGACTAAATATGATTGAATATTTCAACATTCTATGACTAAAATTTTTGAGATTTGAGAATAAAATACATACATACGTACAAAAGTCGCCAAGCTTGGCGACTTTTGGCGTAATTGTTGAGGGAGGCAAGTGACCGAGGTCAGACCATTACCTAACTATATGGTAGGACGGTATTATACTTGAAATGGATGAATGTCCCTAAAATGGATGAATGTCCCTACTGTGAAATGGATGAATGTCCCTAAAACTGCCATTGACCGTGAAGTGTTGGAAATCTACTGGAGAGTTTATTTACAGGACCACCGAAAACAATTTCAGTACTTTAATGTCTATGTATATAGCTTCAATATAATACAACTGTAGACAGCTTCAATATAATAGCTTCAATATAATTCCCCTAGACCAGTGATTCCCAAAGTGGTCCAGGTGGACCCCCAGAGGGGGGGTCCACGGGAGACTAGACAGGGATCTATGC
Organism: Cheiracanthium punctorium; assembly: GCA_038373885.1. Classification (NCBI taxonomy): domain Eukaryota; kingdom Metazoa; phylum Arthropoda; class Arachnida; order Araneae; family Cheiracanthiidae; genus Cheiracanthium; species Cheiracanthium punctorium. The sequence continues at coordinate 17,583 of JAWZYV010017760.1, forward strand.
TGGCGGGGAAAAAAATGGGATTCATTCATATTTTTTGACGAGATTTGGGAATATGATAGAAAATATAGCAGCAGGGGGTCCACCGAAACCAGTAAAATTTCAAAAGTGGCCTACGAGAAAAACAAGTTTGGGAACCTCTGCCCTAGACTTATAACTCGATATTTTGAAAAGTGGCTCAAAAGTTGCATGATTCTTTTTTCTTTTGAAGATACCTTGAGTAAGTCAAAGAAAGGGTATACTACACTTAAAAAAGAAAAAAAAAGTTAAAGATCACTTACCTTGTAATAATAAGCAAAAATATCCACATTTGAATACACGTCACTTATAAATATTATACATATTCACGCTCTGGAAGCTTTTAATCACATGCTTTTAACACATACTTAGTTGCACAGAACTTCCGACTAGAACATTCTTGAATCCTAGTTAAAGTAAGCTGCACGTGGTGAAAACAAGACGTATTTGGTGACGTAGCGCAGTGGGGGGGGAAGCACTGGAGCAGGCCCGAGGAGTACAACAGAGAAGGCCCTGGCTTTACCCACCATACAACTCGATCGATCGACGTCACAGTTAACAATATGAAAATTCATATATTACCGTGAATAATGTGGCGTCACGAGTTCAATACTGTTTTAGAAAATTAAGCTCTGACACAAAATTTACATCGTGATTAAAATAATTTCACAATATTTGCTATTCCAGTTAGCTTTGAATAGACTTTAGAAATTGCCTGGATATATCTCTTCGCGTGACTGAAATAAATAAAAAGCTCAATCCTGTATGAACTATGGCCATAAAAATTATTATTTTAAGCATTGTAATGGTTTATATTCCAAGAGAACTACTCTTAAAATCTTAGGTACAATTGCCTTTTTTTATAAGTCTCACATTTAAAATTGCATTACTTATTTACAAGTTAAGTTTTATAAGTTATAAAAACATCACGAGCAAAATACTTTTGAAAACTTTGATATTGCGATTACCTGGAAATATCTTCCTAAAGTATAAAAAAGAATCCCTTCCAATTTTGAAAGAAGGAAAAAAAAAAGAAAACGAAAATATTGGACTAATCGGCTTGAAAATTTTCCACTGACAAATTCCGATTCACGGAACTTATTAAATATCTTCGTGCAGTTTTATTACTTCTTAAGCCTACAATGCATAATTTCTTGAAATGGGCTGAAAATAAAACCAACTTCATTTAGACTTATTTATACAAGGAAAAATATTTTTAAAAATTTTAGCATTTAGTTTCCGAGAAAAATCATGAAAAAAGTTCAAATTCGAAAAATTAGAACATCCAGTCTACAGCTCTCATAATCAAAAGAAAGTAATATAGCCTAATTCTACTTTATTTAGTTCTACACTATAATTTAAAAATAGTTTAGTATTTATTTTCATTTAGTAATAAAATTACAAGCAATTGAAAATTCGGCAAAAATTTCTTCAGTGAACTGGATGCGCAAGCTATGAATTCATGCTTGTTTGCTCAAAAAATAATCATGCCATACATTTTTAAAAACTAAAATTTATTTCCATAAGGTCTTATATTTATTTTAAATGCATATTTTAAGGCCTTATTACATGGACAAAATTTAGAGCAATTTGGGTTGAAGAAACTAGTTGCGGCAGTTCATTTCCGCAAGTCAGTGAGCCCAGATGAGCATGCAGGGTTGCAAACAAACTCTCCTGTGCTCACAAACGTCAGCGATTCACCGGTATGGCTGATGCCGACTCTACCGCAATCTTGTGTTGTGACGTAGAAATAGGAAGCACTACGATTGGCTGGATTTCCAGCAACCTGCAATTTTTTCGCGTCTGAACGAAAAAGTTGAAGATGACTGTTCCGTAGGTAACCGAGGGAAATTTCCAGGAAAGAGGTTCCTGCAACTGGTTGCAGCAACCAATTCGCCCTAAAATTCTTTCGTGTTATAAGTCCTTTAGATAAAAACTGCAACATTTTCTTTTATTACGGAAAAATGAGAGTGTAGTCAATTGGCTACAATATGCACTGTAGTGAATCCCCCGGACTGGCCAGGTCGGCTGCTCGGTGATCGCCGAGGGTCCCCGGCCCAAGGAGCCCTCGGTGAGGCCCCTTAAAATGTACAGCTTTACAATACTACTTTACAATTAGTATAATATGATATATAATATCAGAGTAATTGGATTATCTAATTCCCAGTAATCTTACGACTTTATGCAATGGCGCAGCGGTGGAATTCAGGAACCCCCGAAGAGTCAGGGACCCGAACAGATCTAAAATAGTTAAATGTGTTTTTTAGGCACGTAAGACTAATTTCCAAATATTACATAGTCTAATATTCTATTCCCTCTAAATTCCTCAGCAAGCCCCCCCTTTCAATCTCGAGCCGAGGGCCCCCAAAAAGGAACCAGTCCAGGCCTACTGTAGTGTTAAAACAACCCTCGTTCACGTGAAAAGAACACCCAGCAAGCACACTATTGCCAGCAAAATAACGAAATAGAACTAGTCAAGTTGGCAAAGTGCCGTATGTGCCGGGAGCAAAGTACATTGCTGTAAACTACAAGGCGTTGGGTACCCGGTGTCTGAAAAATGCAGGGTCGTAATAGTTAAACTTCCCCTATGAACAGCATTCTGCAGCTGTAACCCACAAGCAGATTGCTACCGAATGTGGCCTAGAGACTGCACACGAGATGCGTTCAAGGGAACTTTTTGAAACGCTCAGCTAAATATATTTCCACTAGATGGCACTTTGCATGATGAAATCAACTCAAATATTGCCCAAATTAGTGAATAAATGCCCAAAAATATTGAATAAATGTCAAGAGTCTTTATTTATTTTGAATTAGCCATTCCCATCATTAAATTTGTCGGTTTTTATCCAAAACGCCACCTAGTGGACATTTTTTGAACAAATTTTTTCCTCGAAATTCTTTGAGACATATCATGCATAGCCAATATACCAATCCGTTTAGCTATAGAGTACTGTTTATAGGGGAAGTTTAATTATAACGACCCTGTACATATGCATCAGCTGAATGCCCGCAACGGCAATGTAGTTTCAGCGCGGTCATGTGTCTATAAGATGCCCAACAAAGTTCGCGACATGGCACAGTTCAACACGTATCGGACCAGCACAGATTAGCGGGAATGAGCCGGTAACTATTAGGTACAGAGTTATCATAAAATAGGGTTACGTAATTCACATTACTTTAGATGCACACAATATAGGGACAATCGTAAGTCAATAGCAGTTGCGGAAATATCACAAACTGACATATTTTATTTGTAAAATTTTAACAATCTGTACTATTCTTTTATAGTTCTACTGAAATTTCCATGTAAATCTAATTGAAGACCATTTTCTATGTTAAACCAACTCAAAATCTACACGATTTGGTTGCAGAGATATACATATGTCCCAACCAATGTCGGATCAAAGGTTGGAGCTAAAGGGCTTCAGTCTCCCTCACCCCAAAAGACATTGTTTAATGGAACGATTTGGTGTATAAGCATTTTGTTTGAATCAAATGAGCTTTTTTTACATTAAACTAGCTACGACACATACACACACACACACAGCTAATTAGTAAAATATACTTTATTTCATTTATTAATTCAAAATTCATTACTAAAATAAAAATTTAATAAGTATAATAAATTTTCTTTATTTACATATAACTCTATTACCAATTTTTTTCTGTTACTTAAAAATTTTTCAAGATTGTAGTAACATCAGTACTCTGTACAGTTTGAAATTAAACTTAAAAAAAAAAAAAACTATAAAATATTAACTCCAACAAATATTTTAACACTATGACACCATTACTGTAGGTAGATGCCGGCACTCTGCCGTTACATTACTGTCACTGTTAAGGTACTGGCCCAGTGCCTTTATTGTAAATTATAGCCAGCAATCCCGCAATTACCGTAGACTGCCAGCTACTTTTGTTACGATTCAGTTACTTTTCCAAGTGCCGTTCAAGGTACTAGCAAGGTACTTTGCCTGCACGAGAGTGTTTGCTGGGCAGGTTTTTCATTTAGTATATCATAAAATAGTTTTCAACTTTATGCTTTGCGGGTAGCGCTTAGAACTTCCTTTCTCGAATTATACTCAGTCAGATTGAAATTCTATACCTTTTATTGAGTAAAAACTATCTAAACTTAAGAGCCTCTGTCGCTTACGGATTTTTTTTTTCTCTTTAGCTTAGTAAACCTTGTCACCCTCATTATTGTAAAGATTATGTTGATCTCAATTTAGAAAATTTCATGAATCTAAATTTATTCTTTCTAGCGCTTTGAAAGATGGTGAAATAGGAGGATACAGAATACCGAAAGGAACCGTCTTGCTCAGTAACCTCTGGGCCATCCACCACGATCCCGAATATTGGGGACGAGACGCGGACGAGTTCAGACCCGAAAGGTTCCTGACTGACGACGGCCTCAAAGTGAAAAAGTGGGATCATTATGCACCCTTTTCCGTCGGTAAGGATACTGAAATTTACACTGACAACTGTACAGAAACACAATTCTTTTAATGTAATATTTTATTAAGTCGTTTATCGGTCATTTCAAAAATTAGACTGCGTTTGGCTCTGAGTCTCGATTTTTAAGAAAGCCCCCTCACCCCTCCAACAGCGGTGATTTGAGGGAGGGGGGGGCAACCTCTAAAGCCACCAGACTCTTCCGTGAGTGTCTGCCCAGGGGCTGAGAGCTTTTTGCTATTAAGCTTAAATCCATGAAAGTATCGAAATAGAAACGGGTTGTTAAATATTGCTCTGTATAGTACATAAACTGCATATAGTTTATACAGGGACTTATACTTTACTAGACTCGCGCTACAACGCGATCTAGCATACACGAATGGATATTATGGACATTTTTCAGGTGTACATATCTTAAAGCTAAAACGAGCTCCTCGCCCCCAATGCGAGATTTCTCACCTACAGCAAGAAGCGCCAGCATTTATTTATGCATTACTTTATGTGGGAAATGGTAATATAGAGAACCGTTTTAAAAGTGTTTTTTTTTTAATGTGTCTAAAATAATAGTTTATGTGTTTCAAAAAGTCGTATTTGCCCTATTTCATAATGCGAAATTTTCTCTTGCTCTTCCGCTCTTGGAAGGCATATACCTCGCATATGACAGACTCCACTGTATATTTTTTATTTATTTAAGTTATTTCTTGTTTAAACACTTTTTTTACACATTTTATTTTTAGTATTTACTTACCATTTAATGACCTTTACATTTGACAATTAAATATTAAAACTTTCCAAGACACTGGCACAAATGTGTGATGGACGAGGGTGGACGAGAAAACGGTCTGGCACGCCAGCGTGCCAGTCAAGAAATTTCTTGTTGACACGTGTTTACAATTACTCTAACATGCATATTTCTCTTGTTTGCACTTTTTTCTTCTACTCATTATTTCATCGTATAATTGGTATATGTACCACTCAGACAATGCTGGAAAATGTTATAAAATAAATGTATTGTGTATGATTTCTCATGCTTGTCTTTGTTCTGTTTTGGGACTTTCAGGGAAGAGAGCATGCCCGGGAGAGCCGATGGCCAAAGTGGAGGTCTTTTTATACTTCGCTTCCATCCTGCAGAGGTTCGATCTAAGATTGCCTGACGGGAAAACAGCCGATTTCGAAGGTGTACTAGGTATAGGATTGCAACCTAAACCACAGGAACTCATTTTCACCAGGAGGAACTAAATAAATGCTCTGAAAATTGCCAGTTAGCCGTCAGACCACTTCTACAGGTCGCAGTGTCTTGGTGAAGAGAATTTAATGAGAGTGTAAATAAATATTTAAAAAAAGGCTTAAACCAACTGCATATTGTTGAAAATATTGACGTTTTCGTTTTCTGTAAAGTAGAACTTTTTTAACTGTGTAAATTGATACGAAAATATTTTTATTAAAATGTGAAAATTAACTCCTTTGCTTTATTGTTATTCTTTTTTCTTAGTTGCATTATGAATATTATTTTGTTCTTAATATACAGAAAAAAGGCTTTGTTGATTCAACAAAAATTTGGTTGGCGCTGTTTTAACCTAATAATTTTGTTGATTTAACAAAATTTTTATTAAAGTAACAAAATATTTCGTTGAATCAAAAAGCATTTTGTTGATGCAACAAAAATGTTTCTTTGAAATAGAGACAACAAAAATTTTGTTAAATCACCAAAACATTTTTTCAGTGTACAATAATTGTACTGGATGGAGGGCAGATGGAAATGGAAAATTAAAAATTTCGATCTTAATAGTCAAAATCTATCTTTGAATTTTAATGTCTTTTACATTTGCATAGAAATGTTAACACACTTATTTTAGAAAATTTCAATTGAAAGCAATGATTCTTAAAAACTTCTCAACTGATTTCTTGAGCCTCATTTACCGCAAATATGAAAGTGAATAGTTCTACGATGAAATTTTATCAAGTCATAAATTCAAGTATATACAGTTAAAGAGCTGGATATGAGAAGGTGACCGAACATACAGAACTTGATGGCATAATGTCAAACGTTAGTTGATGCTTTCAAAACAACTAGATGGATGGGAATAAAAATTTAAGGAAGACTACTGATTCAGATGAAAACAAAAAACTTAGGTATGCATGTTTTTTTTATCCTTTTTTAAAAAGACTTATTGTATTATAATTTAAAATTAACTTGAAAAAGAAAATGCGAAAACAAAAAGTCTATGTTTACTTTTGATCGTTCCCTAAATCTTTTTTAAAATAAAATTTATAAAATATTATTTTAACTGCTGTAATATCTATAATTAAATTGATAAAATTTATAAAACATTATTTTAAGTATTACAACTTAAAGTTTGGAGTTTCTATAAAGCGTTAAATGCGCTGTGGTTGCTTGATGAAAACAAATGAAAGGCCTCAATTGTTTCAATACAGTCAAATCTCGTAAGTACATCACTCTCGGGCTACTTAAAAATGGCTTACTAAGCGGAGTGACTTCTTAAGTTTAAATTAAGTTCAGAACGAAATTCTGAATGCTTATCTTTAATAAGTGTGCGCATAGTCAACTTACTTTATAATTTATATGAGTAGAATATGAATTTAAATTAATAAAATATGGGGTGACTCCACTCGACTTTCCGAACACTTTAAGATCATTCCCAAGCATTTAAATAAACGCTATCGCACTTTCAAGAATTTCTTCCTATGTGCCATAATGTAAGAGAAATCTTTGTCGTAGCCCTGTAGGAAAACTATAAGTCTTATACACATCAAAATCATTACCGGTCTTACGAAAGTGGTTTATAATGTATACACCCAATTTGAGGTCAATCGAATGTGCCGTTTAAACGCTAGCGCACTTTCAAGAATTCCCCCCCCCCCCATATGCCATTGTAAAAGAAATCTTTGTCGCAGCCTTCTAGAAAAACTAGACTTGTAGAAAACCTTGTAGAAGGTTTGTATACACACCAAAATTAATACCGGTTTTTTCCACCGACGGTGGTTTATAACATATATATACACAATCGAATGCCCCGTTTAGGAGCTATCGTGTTCACTCACATACGCACGCACACACATACACACATACATCTCGTAAAAATAGCATAAATGAATTCAGAAGACCTCAAAGCGTGTAAGCACACCAAAATCTCGAAGTTGAATTTTCATGATTACAATACTTTCCTTGCATGATATATGTTCGGAAAGTAAAAATAGATGACAAAGTAAGGAAATTATATCCAAAGACAGAACGTAATACTTATAATTCAAATGTACAGTTTGTCCTGTTTAATCTGCCATCGTACGGTGGTCTAAATGAAGGAGAACGCTGCATGAATTCCTAAAACTTGTTGATAATGCAACCATTTTCGTAGTGAAAAATGATTAGAGTCGTGTTCTAAAAATGATTAGAGTCGTGTTAGAGGCGCAACCCTTTACCAATGCTGAATAAAGGGCAGTCGTTGCCATCGTTCGACTTAACTACCAGCAAGATGGCGGGCGATCAAAATGTTCATCGCGTGCCACAGATCTAGAGACCCTTTTTTGAACGCAGCTGGCTGCCCTTTATTCAGCATTGGGCAATCTATACAGCTGTTCTCGCATTCGTTCATTTTTCAGCAGATGTCAGTGCTGTTAAAAATAATCGTGACAATTTTTTACGGGAAATGATGTGCTAAAAAGTAAACGATTCTTGTGGACCTATGTCACCCGAAACTATTTGTATAAAAATCAAATCTAGTCTTCGTGACTGGCAACAGTCAAATCGTCAGAGTTTGGTGTTCCCAGAGCGGGAACACTGCGCGTTAAAGGGATAAGCGGGATACAATATGGGAAAAGGCTATTAAAAAGTTCGGGACTTCTGAAAGAGTATGTATGATGGACTTATCCAGGTGACTAACCAACGTGGTTCGACAGTAGTTGTATGGTACATGAACAATCAATATGATGCTAAGAATTTATTAGATCATGAGATCATTATGTTTTCAAATCTCGGGCTTAAGCTATTTTGCAGGAATACTTGCGGGCGAGTGTGAAACCTTAGCTGTGCTACACCAGTTTAAAAGCAAGCACAAAGCAATTCTACCATTTATACAAGTTGATGTATACTGTCTACTGTCAAATTAAGATAATTGATTTTCTCCCATTTTACTGCTCCTCAAAACCGACTAAATCTGTCCCCACGGCAAGTCCAGGAAGCTTCTTTGTTTCCTAACGCAAAAAAAATAATGGACTTAACCACAGAAAATTGTAGGGTTTCAAAAACCTCGACCTTCCGGATTCATTTGACCTATACGATCAATCGACGTTCGAACTCCCTGGCAGCCATTGGCGCAGTCACGATTCGTACCAAGTTTGTTAACCCTCCGAGCGTCTTGGAGAAAGGGCAGAAATGTAAATTTGTTTTCGGACATTAATCCAAAAGAAATGAATAAATTGTCCAGCAGAGAAAAAGTGTAGCCGTCGGACCTATGAAACCCATGAAAGTTCGTAATCTATGAAAATTATTCTTATTTTCTGTAACTGGTAACCCTTTTGTCCAGGGTTTCATCCCCGTCATTGATCTTGTATTATGGCAACACTACAGAGGAGGATGCGGAGGACTTTTTAAAGGATTCTAATGGGTATTCATGACACATCTGGAGAGGAACCCGAAACTTCAGACCATTAGATAGACAGACGCACGATAGACCTGAACGTGGGGCCTTCACACTTCAGCTGTCTACCATGCTGAGTGTCTTATCATTCTCGGCCATATTGGGGGCCCACTGACCTTCGAATGCCCCACATAGACGAACGTTAAATTGAATTTCGCGGAAAGTATATAAGAAACTAGCTGCTTGCCCGTTCTCCGCACGGTGGGAAACGCATATTTTCCTTACACATACATAATTCGAATTAAACCCAGTAATGAGGAATCTCAAAACGTGAAAAAATACTTGAATCGTGACTAAAAGTTGACGTCATGAGTGCAAATTTTAGACGATTGCAATATGACACAAAAACTCGTCAATGTGACTGGCGATCAAAAAAGAAAGAACTTTATGGTATGCAGACAAAACTTTTCTCTTTCGAAAAATGCCTGATTTCTACATCAAATAATTCGTTTTGTGAGGTTTAGTATATACCCATTGAGGTTAGTATATAGTATATACCACATAAATAACATTACATGATGTTGACAACAATTTTATCTTGCATTTTTCAAAGCGTGGACAATGCATTAGCGCAGTTATGTTACGCACGACTTTATTAAATTTTACCTAAATTAAAAAACCTACATGAAACAATGGATGCATCATTTACGTTTAAAAGCCAAAAATGTACCCTGCTCCGGTGAAAATCATGTCGCTTTTGTAAATGAAAACGTTCGTGATGTAACTTCTGAGAAAAAGCTTATTACCCTTATTGAACTCTTAATGCAGTATCACACTTGTTACATAAAAGTGACGTTTATCTCACTGTCAATTCGCCCTAAATAAATAACTAATTTCATTTCTCATTTTTTACAGATTACAGTTGACCCCTTTATAACATGGGTCTACAACACGAATTCTTAGAACACGACGAAAACATTACGTTCGTTTTCGTGTAACACGTTAAAAGAGACTCGTACAGCACGATGAAATGAGACATATGTTCTGATATTATGACGCCTTAGCTCCTGTAATTAACATTCCTTTTGAATGGCAACACCAAACATCATTGCATTTTTACGGAGCGCAAATAAGTTTTGCCGCGATTATACCGCGCAGTCCGCACTCCAGGTGGAGTATAGCGCAGGACCCGTACAACACGGATTCCTATAACACGGAACGTATCTACCGTGTTATAGGGAATCTACTGTAGTTGCATAGTGTCAAATTCAATAGTTAAGAAAATTCTGGGTTGCCGTATTTAGTAATATTTCATCTTACCTTGGTGGCCGAAATGTATTAAAACCAAATATTCGAACTGTATCAAAAGTAAAATTTACTAAAAGCAAAATTTTTAATTTTGTATAACCCTCAGAACAACTTCGGAGTTTGCCATCTACGACGGTTTTTCATGACGTGACAACTGATGCTTGCGTACAGTGGCGTAGCCAAGGAGGAGATAGGGGGTCACAACCCCCCATGTGGAGTTTTTTGCCATACAAAATGTATATTCTTCACTCCCGTAACATTCCCATGAAAAATTTTTGGCTACTCCTGCTTGCATATAATTGATCTTTTTTTTTTTTCATTTATCAGTGATCAATATACTTCAGGATCGGAATCTCCGCACAAATACGCGCCGGACATACGCTCTTGCTTATGTCCGGAGGAGCAAATACATTAGAGGTTATGTGCTGCTCCGGATAATCTGCCAGCAAAACAGCAAAAATGACGTAAAAAATGACATCCACACGCGAAGGAAATAAAATTAAAGATATGTAGAATTGCATGAAAACTTCGATTATTTTTAAAGTGCAAGTCTGTTACAGTTAGTTCTATTTATTTCACGTTTGATGCGCTTTCACTTTTTCGAGTCTTAAAAGCTGTAGAAATGAGTGGTTTCACTTAATTGTTAAATTTAACAACTTAAGTGGCAACAATTTTATTCCGTTGCTACGGAAATTATAGCAATGTTAAAAATAGAACATGAAATGAGTTATTCATGTTTACTTTGCTAGAACTGCCATATTGGCGAAATTAACGCCGCCAGTCGATGGCCAATAGCTCAAACCACAAATTAAACTTGACACTAAAGTCAATACGCAATACTTTGTTTGGCGAAATTAAAAAAATATATATCTATGCATACGCTAGTGACATCGGTTCATCTCAATTGTGAAATGGAATTAATAATACGTACAGAGCTGCACTACATTTGAATATTTTTCGCCAACTTTGCTAAGAAATGTACTAAAGTAGGAATCAACATACATTTCAATTCGTAAAACAAAAAATATATTAGACAGTATTAATTACGCCTTTCTAACAGCTTTTAGTAAAAGAAACTTCCATAGCGCTGCTTTAACAAAAAAGAATCAATTATTTATTACACAGTACTTCGATCGCCAAATGCCAACATACACCATTTTGCAAGATTTTTTTGATTTCAGGGAATCATTCGAAGCATTGATTTATCAGCAATCAAAATGGGAAATAGTTATCTATCATTTATATGGTTCCATCGCCAAAATTTAATGCAGGCATATTATTGATAAGTAGCAGTTATTTAAATTATTATTAACTATAACGGGTTTTAATCACCGTTAACTACCATGTACAAAATGCGAGAATTTCAATTTTCTGAAATTTGGCAGAATTCCTCTAACTTAAATCAGTTTACTTAATTTCGTGAAAATTCTATAGATCGTTTAAAATCGCCTTAATAACTGCATTATTTCTATATGAAAAATCGAAGTATAGCGCCGTAAAACTTATACTTGTTATTAAAAATACTATTTCGTTACGCTCTCAGTAATTTGCGCCAAGCCCAAAACTGTACAAATCGGTAGAACCTACTACTTTCTCAAAATCGCCAAATGAGCCATTTTTTTTTTCGGCCAAACTAAAAAATATACATATTAGTCTCGGAAATCTCTCAATCCCTTATTCTTTTACACATAAAACACATTGAATTCCAGCTCTGATTTAACATGAACGCAATATTTTAATTAAAAAATAACTTTGTAAATAATCTAAACAGAAAAAAATCATTATTCTTTTATTTTTACTGCAGGAGTCTAAATAATTTAATAAAATAGCCAAACATGGCAACCTCGATGCTTATTTCTCACTTTTTTGACTACAGAGGTTACAATTACGGAATTGCGGAGAGCAAAAATTAGCGTTTTTGACGTGGTGTTTTATCAATATCTCCTAAACTAATTCGAATTTCGAAATTTAAAATAGCGGAGGTTCTTTCTCGAAATTTTCCGAATTCGTGGATACTTCGTTCGAAACTCAACTCCCAGCCGTTTAGGAGGAGATGATGTTACACACACACACAGACACAGACAGACGCGCACAGATTTTAATAGTATAGACTAGCTGCGTACCCGTTCTCCGCACGGTGGGAAACGCATATTTTCCTTACACATTATAATTCGAATTAAACCCAGTAATGCGGAATCTCAAAACGTGAAAAAATACTTGAATCGTGACTAAAAGTTGACGTCATGAGTGCAAATTTTAGACGATTGCAACGATGACACAAAAACTTCGTCAATGTGACTGGCGATCAAAAAGAAGAACTTTACGGTATGCAGACAAAACTTCTCTCTTTCGAAAAATGCCTGATTTCTACATCATATAATTCTGTTTTTTAAGCTTAATTATAGCATTTAACATATACCACATAAATAACATTACATGATGTTGACAACTATTTATTATCTTGCATTTCTCAAAGCGTGGACAATGCATTAGCGCAGTTATGTTGCACACGACTTTATTAAATTTTACCTAAATTAAAAAACCTACATGAAACAATGGATGCATCATTTACGTTTAAAAGCCAAAAATGTACCCTGCTCCGGTGAAAATCATGTCACTTTTGTAAATGAAAACGTTTCGTGATGTAACTTCTGAGAAAAAGCTTATTACCCTTATTGAACTCTTAATGCAGTATCACACTTGTTACATAAAACTGACGTTTATCTCACTGTCAATTCGCCCTAAATAAATAACTAATTTCATTTTTTTTACAGATTAGTAGTTGACCCCTTTATAACATGGTCTACAACACGAATTCTTAGAACACGACGAAGACATTACGATCGTTTTCGTGTAACACGTTAAAAGAGACTCGTACAGCACGATGAAATGAGACATATGTTCTGATATTATGACGCCTTAGCTCCTGTAATTAACATTCCTTTTGAATGGCAACACCAACCATCATTGCATTTTTACGGAGCGCAAATAAGTTTTGCCGCGATTATACCGCGCAGGTGGAGTATAGCGCATGACCCGTACAACACGGATTCCTATAATACGGAACGTATCTACCGTGTTATAGGGAATCTACTGTAGTTGCATAGTTTCAAATTCAATAGTTAAGAAAATTCTGGGTTGCCGTATTTACTAATATTTCATCTTACCTTGGTGGCCGAAATGTATTAAAACCAAATATTCGAACTGTATCAAAAGTAAAATTTACTAAAAGCAAAATTTTTAATTTTGTATAACCCTCGGAACAACTTTGGTGTTTGCCATCTACGACTGACAGACAACTGATGCTTGCGTACAGTGGCGTGGCCAAGGAGGAGATAGGGGGTCACAACCCCCCATGGGGAGTTTTTTGCCATGCAAAATGTATAGTCTTCACTCCCGTAACATTCCCATGAAAATTTTTGGCTACTCCTGCTTGCATATAATTTATCTTTTTTTTTTCATTTATCAGTGATCAATGTACTTCAGGATCGGAATCTCTTGCTTATGTCCGGAGGAGCAAATACATTAGAGGTTATGTGCTGCTCCGGATAATCTGCCAGGAAACAGCAAAAATGACGTAAAAAATGACATCCACACGCGAAGGAAATAAAATTAAAGATGTGTA
>JAWZYV010017761.1:0-23054 GCA_038373885.1 Cheiracanthium punctorium
TGGGGGGGGGGGGGGTGGGGGTGGGGGGGGTGGGTGTGGGGGGGGGGTGGGGGGTGTTGGGGGGTGGTGGGGTGGGGGGGGGGTGGGGGGTGTGGGGGGGGGTGTGGGGGTGGGGGGGTGGGGGGTGGGGGGGGGTGGGGGTGTGTGGGGTGGTGGGGGGGGGGGGGGCGGGTGGGGGGGGGGGGGGGGGGGGTGGGGGGGGGGGGGGGGGTGGGTGGGGAGTTGGGGGGGGGGGGGGGTGGGGGGTTGGGGGAGGGGGGGGGTGGGGGTGGGGTGGGGGGGTTGGTGGGGGGGGTGGGGGGGGGTGTGGGGGTGGGGGTGGGGTGGGGGGGGGGGGGGTGGGGTTGGGGGGTGGGTGGGGGGGGGGTGGGGTGGGGGGGGGTGGGGGGGGGGTGGGGTGGGGTGTGGGTGGGGGGGTGGGTGGGGTGGGGTTTTGGGGGGGTGGTGGGCGTTGGGTGGGGGTGGGGGGGGTGGTGGTGGGGGTGGGGGGGGTGGGGGGGGGTGGGGGGGGTGTGGGGGGGGGGGTGGGGGGGGGGGGGTGGTTGGGTGGGTGGGGGGTGGGGTGGGGGGGGTGGTGGGGGGGGTGGTGGGGGTGGGGGGGTGGGGGGGGGTGGGTGGGGGGGGTGTGGGTGTGGGGGTGGTTGGGGGGTGGGTGGGGGGTGGTGGGGGTGGGGGGTGGGGGGGGTGGGGGTGGGTTGGGGTGGGGTGGGGTTGGGTGGGGGTGGGGGTGGGTTGGGGGTTGGGGTGGGGGTTTGGGGGGTGTGTGGGGTTGGGGTGGGGGGGGTGGGGTGTGGGGGTTGGGGGTGGGGGGTGGGGGGGGGTGGGTGGGGGGTGGGGGGTGGGGGGTGGGGGTGGGTGGGGGGGGTGGTGGGGTGGGGGGTGGGGTGGGGGGGGGGTGGGGGGGGTGGGGTGGGGGTGGGGGGGGGGGGTGTGGGTTGGTGGGGGGGGTGGGTGGTGGGGGTGGGGGGGGTGGGGGGGGGGGTGTTGGGGGGGTGGGGGGTTGGTGGGGGGGGGGGGGGGGGGGTTGGGGGGTGGGTGGGGGGGGGGGGTGGGGGGGGGTTGGGGTGGGGGTGTTGGGGGTGGGTGGGGGTTGGGTGGGGGGGGTGGTGGGGGGGGGTGGGGGGTGGTTGGGGGGTGGGGGGGGTGGGTGTGGGTGGGGGGTGGGGGGGGGGTGGGTGGGGGGGGTGGGTGGGGGGGGGGGTGGGGTGGGGGGTGGGTGGGGGGGGGGGGGGGGGTGGTGGGGGTGGGGTTGGGGGTGGGGTTGGGGGGGGGGTGGGGGGGGGGGTGGGGGTGGGTGGTGTGGGGGGGGGTTGGGGGGGGGGGGGGGGGGGGGTGGGTGGGGGGTGTGTGGGGGGTGTGGGTGGGGGGTGGGGGGTGGTGGGGGGGGGGGGGTGGGGTTGGTGGGGGGTGGGGGGGGTGGGTGGGGGGGTGGGGGGGGGGGGGGTGTGGGTGGGGGGGTGGGTGGGTGGGGGGTGGGGGGGGGGGGGGGGTGGGGGGGGTGGTGGGGGGGTTGGGGGGGGGGGGGGTTGGTTGGGGGTGGGGGGGGGGTGGTGGGGGGGGGGGGTGGGGGGGGGTGGGGGGGTGTGGGGGGGGGGGGGGGGGTGGGTGGGGGTGGGGTGTGGGGGGTGGGGGGGGGGGGTGTGGGGGTTGTGGGGGGGGGGGGGGGGGGGGGGGTGGGGGGGGGGGTGGGGTGGGGGGGGGGGGGGGGTGGGGGGGGGGGGGGGGGGGGGGTGGGTGGTTTGGGGGGGGGGTGGGGGTGGGGGGGTGGGGGGGTGGGGGGGGGGGGTGGGGGGGTTGGGGTGGGTGGGGGGGGGGGGGGTTGGGGGGGGTGGGTGTGGGGTGGGTGGGGGGTGTGTGGTGGGGGGGGGGGGGTGGGGGGTGGGTGTGGGGGTGGGTGGGGGGTGTGGTGGTGGGGGTGGGGGGGGGGGGGTGGGGGGGGGTGGTGGGGGGGGGTGGGGGGGGGGTGGGTGGGGGGGGGGGGGGGGGGGGGTGGGGGGGGGTGGGGGGGTGGGGGGGGGGGGGGGTGGGGGTTGGGGGGGGGGGGGGGGTGATGGGTGGGGGGGGGCGGGGGGGGTGGGTTGGTGGGGGTGGGGGTGGGGGGGGGGTGGGTGGGTTATATTGGGGTGGTGGTTGGGGTTGGTGTTTTGGGGGTTTTTTTGTGGTTTCCTTGTTTGTGATTGTTGTGGGGGTTGATGCGGGCGGGGGGGTGGTGCCGAGGGGGGGGGGGGGGGGGGCTGTCGGTGCGGGGGGGGTGGTGTTTGTTTAGTGTTGTTTGGTTGTTTGTTGAATGTGTGTTGGATTTGTTGTGTATATTTGCTTCATAAATAATAATAATTTAGAAATATTTGCTTAAACTGCACCTAATCATCATAAATGAAAATTTTATATAATAGAAAAAAAAAACATAAACAAAAAAAAAATATTATAATAATAACAACTAACTTAATAAACAATAAATAAATAAAAAATAAAATAAAAATCAATAAATAAAACCCCCCCCCCCCCCCCCCCACCCCCCCCCCCCCCCCCAAAAACTATAACCTGACAGAATCAAACAGAGGTCCCCCTCCTACGAGTATCGAATGCCACTGAGTCACCACAATGCCAAATGTAGTTAATAAATATTATTAATAATGAAATATAAATCTAAACAAACAAACTAATATTATAATAAGAAATACCACATACCCACTCAAGCTTCCCCCCCTACAACAAAATAATTAAAATAAATAATAATAAAAAATAAATTAATAATAAATAATAATATAAAATAATAAAAAAACAAAAATTAAAAACAAATAATAACAAACATATAACATATAAACAAAAAAAAATATAAAAATAATAATAAACATATATTAATATAAAAAAAATATAATAACATAATTATAGCACAACAATATAAAAAATAATATACAAAAATATAGATTCATAATATGAACTAATAATAAAAAATAAAAAAATATAAAAAAAAAAAATAACAAATAAATAAACATAAAAAATAAAATATAAAAAAAAAAATTCATTAGTTTAAGGAAAATTTTCATGAAAGCATATTTTACAGGGTTGCCACTCGATTTCTGAAAAAAAAATTCCCTGACTTTGCCAGACCATCATGCGATAAAAATCCAGACTATTTTTTATTTTTATGACATCAACTTTGCATATGTTCTTCAATACTTTTAAGCTTCTCAAAGTAAGGTTAAATGTTGTTTGTTTACCAACACTGATTTTACAGTCCAAATTATATGATTTTCCAGGTTTTGGCCAAAATTTGCAATTTTCCCTGATTTCTCCATGACTTTTTTTTTTTTTTTTTTTTTGCTAAAGAAATTCACTGACATTCACTGGCTCTCCCTGACCAGTGGCAACCCTGTTTTATTACTTCTTGTGCTCCTTTAAAATGTAAAATAAAATAATTTTTCAAAAAAACCGTGTGAGGAATGACGAATTTTGGAGCTAGTTGAACAATGACTCAGATGAATTTAAAGAGTTTTATAAGCTGCGAGAGAGATATTAATGTTTGCAAAATTAGTAGGCCCATCTATAAGAGTAACTTAAAACTTTGTGGTTATTGAAAGGATATCTTGCTACATACATTAAAAGAGAGCAGAATGATAAAATAAATAAAAACTTTGCGAAAAAAGCACATATAAAGAGATACTTATAAGAAGTTATGATCATTTCGACCAAAAATTTTCTTTCGGTCTTTATCAGACAAGCTCTTCGACTCGTTGAGCAGAGGGAACTGAAAAAGATCATTTTTTCACAAAGTTTTTATTTATTTTATAATTTAGCACCAGTATTTTGAGTGTTTTTTTTTTCAACCAAAATGAGAAAACCAAAATGAGAGCACTAATAAACATTTTTTTTTAAATAGAAAAAAGCCCTAATAGTGACAATAACTAATTTCCTACCTAGCTATTTCCATATCAGCTCCTTCAGTTGCTCTGATTAAAATATCTTGAACATTTTATAAAGCAAACATTAAAAGAGTTCTAGTGACGGGTACTTCAGGATTTTCCAATTGCAGCCACTCATCCTATAAATAAATAATGCAAGTAACAGTTAAGCAGTATACAATCAAATCATTTGATTAAGCAAAAAGATTACTAATGCGTCTCTCATAGAATGAGCTGACTGTATTAGATCTTCTGTGACGTGGGCAGTTTCTGGAATATAATTAACCATTTTCTGTAAACAGTAATTTTTCTTAAATATTTTTTGGAAATGGTAATCAACTCAAACATATAATTTCGAAATTTTGTGATAATTTAAGCCCGAAATTTCTGTTTTAAAAAAGTGGTTAATTATATTCCGGAGCAGTTGGCAACTCTGCATGTGCACAGAAGATGAACAACAAGACAGAGTTGGCCATTTAGACAAAACAAAGCTTTCAAAATAAATTAAGAGGAAATAGACTGAATATTAATTAGAATGATGAAATGGGAAGCAAGATTTAATACAATGCAGAACAACTTATAAAGTTTTTAATCATGCATTTATAATTTATATATTTACTTATTTAATCCAATAGCGTGGCATGGGCACATCAAGCCTTGGCTGGGAGGTTACCAAAAGTAATAGTCATTTGTAAAGGAGCATCCAGTAGATGCTCATCATTATCCCTAAAAAGGATATCACAGACACCCAAACCAAGAATCAAACACAGACCCATAGAAAAGCTCATTAGCCACTACACCACATGGGTGGTTATGAATTCATAATATTAAGTCCCATCATTTATATTATATATACAGAGCGTTTCATAATTCTTGGTAAGAAATGCAAGGGGTGTTTTAGAACCCATTTAAACATAATACAAAATAAATCTTTTAATCCAGTATTAATTATTTTATTTGCAGATGATTTATTAAATTTCACTTTTTTTATAACTGAATATTAGAATAAACTAATGTTAATTCTCAAGACATCCCTTGCATTATGACAAAGTTTTATATTACAAAAATTGTTCGTTAGATGTGTTCTATCAATCATTACATTTTTTACAAAGATTTATGGAACACCTGGGGGGGGGGTAATTACCCCTCCCAGGATTTTGAAAACGAAATTGAAAAATAGTTCTGCATGGGGAATTCACTGGGGTGAAATAAACAAATAACACTATCTACTGGCGAAACATAAGAATTCTTCAAATACAGCATTTTTGATCGATTGGGGGGGGGGGAGATGCAAGGTTTTTATTTTCGGTATTTACATATTTCATTAATTATATGATTAATTAAATAATTATTTCGCATTTGATCATTAATTAAACATTTTATCTCTCTATATAAAGGAAGATGTCCTGACTGACTGACTGACGATCATCGCCCAGCCAAATCTACTGGAGGAACAGACATGAAATTTTAGGAGCTTATAGCTTTTGTACCCGAAGCGTCATTTAAGAAGCAATTTTTAAAAATTCGAACCCAGGCGGGGATGACGGCCCAAAATGTTCTTTTCATGTTTCCCTTCATATCTCAGGGTTAAAAAGAGATAGCCGTACAATTCTTGCTTTAAAATGTAACAACACAGATACCTAAAAGTTGTTTTCAGGGTTTTTTAGAATTCGCACCCAAACAGGCGTAAGGGTCCAAAACGTTCTTTTCACATTTCTCTTGATATATCGGAGGAAAAAAAGAAATAGCCTTAAAATTGTTGCTTAAAATTTGTTTTCTGGGTTCTTTAGAATGCGCATGAAAAGGGGGATAAGGGGCCAAAACGTTATTTTCAAATTTGCCATCATATCTCACAGGGAAATAGAGATAGTCATAAAATTCTTGCTTTAGAATGTAGCGAACAAGAATGCCTGAAAATCAGTTTGAGGGTGTTTTAGAATTCGCACCCAAGTGGGTGTAAGGGACTGAAACGTTCTTTTCACATTTCCCTTCATCTGTTAGAGGAAGAAGATAGCCTGAAATTCTTGCTTAAAAATATAGTAAACACAAATGCCTTAAAATCATTTCCAGGTTTTTTTAGAATTCGCATCATAATGGGGATAAGGGGGTCAAAATGTTATTTCCAAATTTTCCATTATATCTCAAAGGGAAAAAGAGATAGCCAAAAAATTCTTGCTTTAAAATGTAGCTAACACAAATACATAACAGTCATTTTCAGAGTTTTTTAGAGTTCAAACATTTTCATATTTGTCTTCATATATCGAAGGAAATTGAAGATAGCCATAAAAAAACTTTCATTGAGATATAAAGAACACAAATTCCTAAAACTCTTTTTCAAATTTTTTTTAAAAATCGACCATTATAAAGGATAGTTGACAAAAAAAGGTATTTTTCACGTAATATTTAGCTCTTGAGTGCTGTTAATTTTAGGACATTGTCTACCTGGTGAAAGGGCGAATCATGTTTCAAGTATTGCCAGATTAAATGTGTAAAATCCCCAAGATCCATTTTTGATGATTTATCGCCGAAATTAGTATAACAGAAATAAGTCCCCGAAGCAATATCTTTCATCTTTGTCGAGAGCCCCACCAGTGGCCAAGCGCATAACAGGCTGAACTGGGAGACGGAAGGTACTTGATTCAAAACCAGGTTGCGTCTGCCGACCTAGCCGTTCGGAATTTTCTGTGGTTTCTTCCGGAACTTAGCGTAAATACAGGTTAGGATCCTTTAGAAAGACCACCACGGAAGGCACCCCGCTCCTTGGCCTAGAGCCCACGTGTTGCTAATTGGCGGTAATACCACAACACAACCATCTTTGTCGAGAAATTGTGTAATCCTACTGTTTATTTAATTGGAATATTGGTGTCTATATTCGAGTAAATAAAGATGAAGTATAGTTAGAATATGTCTGGCGGGGATTAGGCGATTTTAATTTAGATTTCAATTTTGATGAACAAGAAGACAAATGCGGGGGGAATATGATGCACATTCCAAACAGTATTTAAAAAAAATCAAGTATAGTTACACTCTGCCTGAAGAATATTCTAAAACAGTTTTTGTAGGTGATTAAATTCATATATATGAAGTATATTGTGCAATCAGAAGGGTCCCCTTTTCTTTGTGCGCCCCCCGATAGTCAGTGCTTCTCTGAAGCACTGAGTTTATTTAAAATTATAAAATATCATTACCCCTCCCAGACTGCAACTCTAGAACCGCCCTTGTATACTGGTTGATTTAGCAAATAGGGAAATCCCAATTTCACATTTCCAGTTTGCCCAGGGATTAGATAGAAGCTACATTTTGCAGCCAGTGGAGTCCCTCCACGTTCAAACTGTACTTCACGATCAGGCATGCTAAACTGTTATACATACATATGAATAAATTAGTGCATTTAATTGCAGAAAATTCAAAATAAATACTTTAAACTATAACCATCTGAGTATACAGTGAAACCTGTTTTTAAAGACCACCACTGGTACCAAGAAAATGTGGTCTTTAAGGAGGGTGGGTCTTTGAATACAGGTAATACGATACATTTTGACAAAATTTTAAGCGTACTTAATTTTATCAATAGAATTGGAATTTATTTGATAATTACCTGTCATCACTGAAAAGGCTTTTATATAGTAGATATAACATAATGAAAAGCATGTATGTACTTAGTTTTTTATAATATGTAGAGAAAGACAGTGAGATTTATATATGTTTTAATAAAAGAAGTTAGAATATGCTTAAATTGAAAAATATAATAAAATTTTGTGTTGAATTTTGCGTGCTTAGCTCTCGCCAGTATCGGTATCGCTCATTGGTCGAAACAATGAAGTCATTCTCTATAGTATTTTCCTACGGAGCGCAGAGTTTGTGATGGAATTATTTTTTGAAGAAATGTTTAAAAACAATTGTGCTGAACGATTCACTGTAATGTCTAAATGCGTAAAATTCTATTTTCAATAAATATCCTCCAAGAAGCAGTAACACAAGTAATTGCGTGCATGCCGCAATTGCGTTCACAGACTCCATGGATTATTTAGTGACTGGAAACTGTGTTACAATTCAACTAAACAAGTGTCAACTTTCGTTTTCAACCATGAAGCTGGGAGGAGAAACATCGGCTTGTTATCCAAGTTGGACCAACTACGCAGTATGAGAATTGCCGACGAAACTACGGCTACCATTGATTGCGCCATCTATTGACGGCAGCAAAAAACAACATCGATTGTCGGTTTAAAGCTTCTTTAATTGGGATTTTTTCATTTATGCTGAAATTTCATGAAGTATACACTATCATTTGAATAAATAAATATGATAATTAATATACATATATAATAATTTTGTTTCTATATTACTTATAACATTTTACAAACAATGTAACATCAGTTTGATAATTTAATAAATTAATTAATAATTTAAATAAATTCTCTTAAAAACTGCATGCGAACGATATAATAGATCAGTTTTTGACAAATATTTTTGGTAGCAATTAGTTAAAAATTTAAAAATATTTCCCGCCTTCTTTCAGGCTATAAATTCCTCTTATATACCCACTCTTCCACATTATTTTATTTTATTTTATTTTTGTCTTAAAGTTGGTTTGTTAAAATAAAAAACAAAAACAAATATGGAAAGAGAAAAATATTTAACGCCGTTTTTCAGCACCACCAGAGCCTGGTTATAATCAACAAGGGCCCCAGGAATTGATGAATTTGGGGGGGGGGGGGCATCTATGAAATTTGTTTTATTTTTCATAAAATTTTGATATAAAGAAGGATGTTTCAGAACAAGATTTGAAATTGGGGGGCCCTGGGCAAAGTCCCGATTTGCCCGTGCGATAATAAGGACCTGAGTACCACAAAAAAAGACATAAAAATCAATGTCTTTTCAGTATCAGTATAATTTTTCAGTACTACAAAAATTTTCATAAAAAAGCATAAAGGGAAAAAAATATTAATTCAATAAATACACGCATATTCAGTGATTGGCTCTTTTGCATCAGTTTTGCAAGCTTTCACATATCAGAAAAAATCTAATATTTCATTAATTTTGAAAAATTTTGTATTTAAAAAAACAAAAAACAAAAAAAAAACAGACTTTGAATTGAAAATATTTGTTTTTGTATAAGTTTTGCAGACTTATGCCAAAAATATCTATTCTGTATTGGTTTTGATAATTTTTGTAAAAAGAAAATTCTATATATTTATCAATTTCGCTGCCATTTGCGTATCTTATATATTATAAAATCCCCTCCCCAATCCTAATTAAAATAATAAACAGAAAAATATTATTCATAAAACTGTTACTATTTTTTAAAAAATGGACAATTTCAAAGTGTTATACTGCTGTTTCAATTTGATTATTGGGCAGTATTTTAAAGTGTTCACATTAGCATTATACTACTACTAACATGTACAAAAGTTTTCTATTTGCATAGTGTTACTTTTTATGTTATACATTTATAAGGGGCCATATTAAAGAAATATTACGGTGATGCTGTATACAAAAAAAAAAAATTAAATAAAAAATTAGTCCAATCTCATGTCTAAAAGTCATTTACAAATGTAATTTTATAACTTATCTGTATAGGTGCACCCATGGAAGGGGCAATGGGGCTAAAGCCCCCTTCACCTTAAGCTGGAGGATTTAGATCTGAAAAGCTTTGAAAATTGTCACAAATGAATTAAAATATTTTATATTTAAAAAATTGCCTTCAAATGTTCGAAAAGGATGTTGATTTTTAAATAAATATTTTCAGTTAGCGTAACACATGTACTACAATAATTTTTTACAGTAATGTTTACAATACAGTAATTTTTACTTTCCGAACATGTACCAAGTAGGGAAAGTATTGTAATCATGAAAAAATTCAACTTCAAGATTTTGATGTATTTACACGTTTTGGGGGTCTTCTGAATTCATTTATGCTGTTTTTACGAGATGTATGTATACATGTGTGTGTCTGTGTATGTGAGTGAACACGATAGCTCCTAAACGGATCATTCGATTGAGCTCAAATTGGACATATATGCTATAAACCACCGTCTCAAGACCGGTATTGATTTTGGTATATATATAGGACTTATAGTTTTTCTACAGGACTACAACAAAGATTTCTTTTACATTATGGCCTATGGGGGGAAATTCTTGAAAGTGCGCTAGTGTTTAAGCAACGCATTCGATTGAGCTTCAATTTTCTATATATGTTAGAATGATTCATCGATTAATATTTATTTAAATGCTTGGTAATTATCTTAATTGTAAGTCTCCGGAAAGTCGAGTGGAATCACTCCAGATTTTTTTTTTTTTTTTTGTTATGGTGTCAGTGAAAATATCAGATAATTATTATGACTCTATGACAAGGTACGTTGACAGTGGGCTTGTGTTCTACGAGCACTTGGTATAGAATATTTTGACGTTATAAAGGAGTTATAACTATATTCGAAGCGACTATAACTGATTGCTTTTTTTTCACAAGGTATTTGTAGTTCTAGCCCCCCCCCCCTAAACTAAAATCCTGGGTGCATCACTGCTTATCTGACTTTCAAGTTTTGAACATTTATCACCAATGCCTGAGAATAAAAATAAATATTAATAAAATTAAATGCATGATGATGAAAAAAAAATCAAAACACAAATTTAAAAATTGTTTTTGTGTACAACCCCTCAAATAATAATTTTTGAAATGTTAAATGCCAATAAGCAATATTAACCAGAAGTATTTATTTTTGAAACTTCGTTGTCGCATTAAGAGTTATACAGGAACATAGTTACTACAGGAAGGGAGGATAAATGGAAATATGGATCCACAATTTGAATAAAAGCAGTTAAGCTAGAGAGAAACAGTTTAAGTGGGGCTTGTCCAGTCCTTACACACAAATCTGCTTATTCATATGAATATGCATTAGGATCTCTTGTCCTCCGACCAAGGCACCGCCCCATACTAGGCAGATCACCCATGCATAGTGTTGCCATTAACACACATACAAACATACTTTATAAGCTATGTACATTGTTTTTCTTGTCAAGGTTAAAAACTCACCATATATAAACAAAATATACAAACCAACTTGATTTCCATTAAACTTGACCAACAGCTTGCCAGCAATTCCTTGTCCAACTTCAAAAGCAATTCTAGAAACAGACCCTATTTGTCCACACAAACTACACTATAGCAATGATTCTGCTAAACATTCTTCATCTTATTTTATTAGCCGGAAAAATGCAAGACCATATGCTGTTTTCAAATGCACAACAGCACTGAACAAGCACTCATCAGGCTTTATCTGTAAAGAAAACAGAAAAGAATACATCTATAAAAATTTTAATCAAAAATATACCTTTTGAATAAATAAGAATAGCATACAAACCAACTTGTTTTCTGTTAAACATAATCTGTTGGTTATCAGTAAGTCCATGGCCAATTTCAGAACCAAACTCCACTCTTCATCCTATTTTATTAGCTGGTAACATGCTGATAGCAGACTGCAAAACTTCTTTTTCAACATTTTTGCATTGCATTAATGCCTCTTTAATTTCACTTTTTAGCAGAGTAACCTACAAAAATGTAAAATGTTAGCCTAAGAAATAATGTATGAATAAGCCAATTCTAACACAAGTATTACCTTCTTTTGCAAGCGTTGATTCTTTCGCAAAATATACTTCCTCTGCAAGGCGAGTTTTATTTAATTATCGAATTTGAATGCTTCGATAGTTCTATCAGTCTCCTTTTATCTTTGCTCATTAAATCCGCCTCTCGTGATTATACACAGATTCCACAAAGATCTTCAGATTGTACATTTGCCACATATCCTAAACATTTGCCTAACAACCTATTAATGAACACAAAAACAACTGACATTATATTCAATTTAACTGATAAAAAATTTAGACAAAGAAACAAAGTATGACCAATGCAAACATACAAATATTTTTAAAACGTAAATAGTCAAAATAAAATAACTCATATTAAAATTGCAATCTTACCGAATTTGAATATCTTTGCAAATAATTACTTCATCAATATTTTGCAACAACACTGAAATTTTTTCAAAACTATCCAAAGCATTTTTCATGATAGGCAGGCTTATCTCTTTATTTCTTAAGAAAGCCTAAAGCATAGTAACAAAATATTTTTAACATAAATAAAAATCTTCATTACAGTTACTGAAAATTAAAAGGTTAAAATGTTACTGAAAAGTATGAAAAGATTGTATGAAGGATAATTATCAATTTGACAAAACACAATAAGAATTAAATTAGCAAACAATAAAATTAAATTTTTTTTTTTTTTAATACTTACTTTAACTGATAAATCTTGACTAATAACAACATGACGCTCACAATGTAATGTCTCATCTAATTTTCCAAATATAATGCGATTATTTTCACATGCTATCCACCAATTAATTGGCTTGACAATTACAGAGATGTTACCCTTTAAGTCTAAAAAACTGAAGGGTGGTTGACAATTTACCATCACATCATCATTATCTGCACTTAGATGTATTTTTTTTTGCAGAGCTTCGTGGAGTTGGAGCTTTCCTTTTTCTAATTTTGGGTGACAGGTATTTTGGTAAATTCGGAAATATTGTAGGAACCGAGCCTGGTTTCAGTAGGAACCTTTCTCTTTCTATTCGATGAATTGTACCATCAGGCAATTTAGTTTCAAAATGTCGCAAGACACACTCATCTTCAAAATGGATCTCGCATATTCTGTCATCAGAAGATAAAACTTTATCTTTTCTAGGGACAGCTCTTTGCCATGCTCCTAAAAGCTCAGCATCCTACGAAAATAAAAATATAACAGCTATAGTAATAACCTGAGATCAAATAATAATATTAATCAGGGTTATCCCCAGACCTTTCTCGCCAGCTCATTGCCCGACAAGTTTTACCGACTGCCTAGCAGAAAATTCTGAATATCGTTTTGAATGCTTTAATTTGATAGAATCGCACATTGCAGCTTTATAATGGCATCTGGCTAACATTTCTGGGGAGATCAGTATTTATTTAAAATGTGGCTATTAAAGATTAATTTAATTCAGTTTTAATAGAATTTTTTTTTTTTTTTTTCTGAAGCAAAACAAAGTTATTGGTACACTAGTGTTATAACTTAAGTTATTCAGTGATTAGATAATAATGTAAGAATTGTTTTGAAAATAGAAGATATATACCTTTAAAAAAAATTTTTTTTCTTTTTTCAATCCTTCGACTAAACACAAAAGGGATAGTCTCGTGTTTTATTCTTTTATATTTCTGCCAAATTTGTAAACGAGAAATTATACTAATTCAAACGTATACTTTTAAATCTTCATTAAAAATTATATTAACATTTAAGGAAAAGTAAATAAATAGATGCATAAACTAATTCGTACTAAAGCTTTATATTTTGGTAGAGAGGATAGAAAATGGGACAGAAGTAAATACAATAGAAAAATGTAGATTCTTATTATTAATTTCTTTTGCATTTTAACATGTACTTTATAAACACCAAACAAAGCAAGCGGTAAAAATATAAGTCCAACATTTTTACAGTTATTATAATTAAAAAGAGAGTTCAGGTTCAGATGTGGATGCAAATCACAGTTCTTATTCCCAAAAATAAATGACACAATCAGCTTTGGAAGTATTAAAATAATAATAATAAATCAATGTATAACATATGCAAGAGAAAAACAGCTGAATCTTTGCTACTGATTTTTTTCTATGGAATGTTCCTGAACAAAATTTTAAGCTAATTTCAATAATATATATTTATATGCATACATATATTACATTTCAGAAAATCACATTTTTCAGACACAATTAGAAGTAACATTTAATAAGAAATCAATCACAGATTTTTTTACCCCAATATGTGTGTGTTGCATAGCAGTACACTATTTTTTAAACTTCCTAGATCATTGTTAAAGGTGTTTCCTATAAAGGATCCCCTCCCCAAGAAATAACATGCAGAAATTTTGTCAATGGCACAGAGAAATAAATAGTTTGTGCACAAAAAAGAAAATTAAAAATACTTTGAGCTCTTACTGTATAATTACTTGAAACATTATCACCAATTCAAAGCATAATGTAAACGAGCACTACAGGTTTTCAAAGGAAAATGATACTGAACTAGTGCTCAAATTTTAGCATGATGCGCCTAATTAAATAATTAGATATAAAGCTATTGAAAACCAAATCATTTTCAAAATTAGGTATACGATTTATTTATTACACTTCATATCAATTACAAAAACTAGTAGGTCAGAAATAATCTTTGCCAGTGTCCACATTTGTTTTTGTTTACGGTTTCGACACCGGTCTTGGAACAACTAATATAAGGAACTATATTCCAAAAAATGTACCCCAGAAAATAAAACATACAATATATCTGCAGCTGAATCACGAACAATAATGTAAATAAATTTTAAAACACATCTCAGGTCATCAATATTACATAATAATAATTATTAATCATTAAAACGTTCTGCTTACGTTTGGAGCTTTAAATAACGTTGGATTTTTCTTCCCGAGCGATACATTTCTTTTCCTAGTTTCGGGATATCCACTGTCACATCCAGGTGCAAAGCAGTGACTCGCTCCACCCATATTCTATAAAAATAATTTATTTTATAAAAAAAAATATAGCTCGTTCACAATCAAACCAATGCTAAATCCCTATAGGAGCGGTGCGCTGCGCCCCCTGCCGGTGAAAATGGATCCTGGTCCGTTTTCCCGCCTGATCGCCCATTCCCGATGAGTCTCCTTAGAGCTTCATGGTTGGTTGGTTTGGGGACATGTGCTTCATCCTAACAGGACGGCTTCGTCCCAGCCAAACAAGGAAAACAGAAGAGGTATTTCTATCCCTTCATCGGGGCTTCTAATAATTCCAGGGACCATATCAAATCCATATCGCCAAAAAACATATTTCATACAACAGACAAGAGGCCAAAAACCAGGCTAGAACTAAAATAAAAAAGGACCCTGAGCTACCCGGGTGACTCCCGGGCACAAGAATTGTGTCAGTGATGAAGAAGACAGCATGAAGCCATGCCTAAGAAATGAGAGAGGCGGAGTCTCTCATATAAAAACTCAAGCCTGTCGACTTCAAACTCAGAAGCCGACAGCAGCAGAGGAGAAACGGGCGAAAGCCCGCAACGCTTTCCTACTAGAAGTCACTTTCCCTATAATTAGGGAATAATCGGCGGAGCTGGGGATGTTAAGGTCGTTGAACAACTGATTCCGTTCCGAAGAGAGGCGAACGCAGGACAGTAGCAAGTGGTCAGGTGTTTCATGGGTAAAGCAGGTCGTACAGAGTGGGGAGTCCACCATCTTCATTTGAAAGAGTTTACGCCGCGTAAGGAGGATTTTTGTCCGCCACCTAGCTATCAGAGTATCGAGTAGCCTAGAATTTAACCATTTGCAGTACGTGCGGTCCGTAGAGAGGTGCTCAAAGTTGTGACTGTAGTCGCTGTTTATCCAGGCATAATCAGTCTCCACCCGCCAGTTAGTGCGTAAGTGAGACATAATATCCTCGGGGGATATCTTATTTAGGCTGGCGCAGTTATAGGGGCCGTTACGAGCCAGACTGTCAGCCTGCTCATTCGGAGGGATACCTTTGTGCCCAGGGCACCACACCAGGGAAAATGCCTTGTCATTTTTCCCGTTGTATAGACAATTATATAACCAGAGGATAACCTTCGGGGATCGCAGAGAAGCAGATCTGAGAGCCTCCAGAACAGACATACTGTCAGTAAGGATAACATATTTGCCCCCAGAACTAGCGAGGCGAGTAACAGCCACGCAGATAGCGAGGGCCTCAGCAGTGAAGACAGAGTCCACATTAGGAACTAAATAGGCTTCTGACAGGCCCGCCGGGTAAGCTACTGCAGCGACGGACGTTTTCACTGTGTCTTTGGACGCATCCGTAGCAATTACCATTGTGTCATTGTCCAGGCAATCGTACCACTCGTTCCAGGCGCCCACCACCATGTTTTGCGGGATATCATGGTTTTGAAAGAACAGCCCCTTGGTAATAATTTCAAAATTTAGAGGGACCCCAGGGGGAGGAGGCCAGGAAAATCTTAACATGTGGGAGATATCTATATTAAAAAAGTCTAAAAGATCAAGCATAGGCTGGTGCCAGATAGGTTTAGCATTGGGAGCCAGGTGCATAGACCTTAATTTATCGCAAATTATATGCTCGGGAGAAAGTGCAAGTTGCCGAATGATGAATTTCTTCGTTAGGTAGGAAAGGCGGGCAGCCATGGAGGAGGCCCCAGCCTCCCTCCTGAGAATGGGGATGGGGGTCCATTTCGGGAGTCCAGTCGCCACGCGGAGCGCAGCGTTGTAGATGACTTCCAAGGTGTTAATCACAGAGGGAGGGACGTTGAAAAAAAGGGGGCAGGCGTATTCTAGAAGACTTCTAATTCTGGCATTAACTATACAGAGCATGTGGTTACTATTCATGCCACGAGAAGTGCTAGCGATAGCCTTAAGGTAATTAAGCCTTTTGAACGCTTTAGCACGCAGATACGAGAAATGGTGGTTAAAGGATAGGTTTCTACTCAGCCAAATACCCAGAAATCTAGCCGTGGTATTCCAAGGTATTTCTTGACCCAAGATTTCGAGCGGAGGGCCGGGATCGCGTTTCCGAGAGAAGTTTATCGCAACGCATTTACCTTGAGAGATTTTAAGCTCATTTGCATTGCACCATTGGGTAATCCTGTTGAGCGCTGTTTGCAACTTTCTACGAACTCTGTTTTCATCAGGACCATTTGCATAAACAACGATGTCATCCGCGTAAACATTCAACCGGACCCCATCCTCGACGACTTCGAAGATATCACTTAGGTACAGCATAAAGAGGAAGGGAGAAAGAACGCTCCCCTGAGGGACGCCCTGAGAGCAAGGTCTCTGATGCGACATAGTTAATTTCCACCGCACTTGAATCCTACGGTTGCTCAGAAACAAGGCGATCCAGCGACCAATTTTCCCTCTAATGCCCATACTGGCCATTTTATGGATGAGCCCATCAATCCAGACGCTATCATATGCTGCTTTGATATCGAGGCTGAGAACCATAATGAATTCCCGGGCAGCTCGGGCAACATGTATGTCATTTACCAAGTTGCAGAGGGCAGTGGTACAATCACGGGAAGGCATGAACCCAAAATGGGTGGGCTGAAACAGGTTGCGAGCGCCAGCCCAAATCACCAAACGACGAAGCAGTATTCTTTCGAACACCTTTGCACACACCGAGGTTAAGGTGATAGGTCTATAGGACCCAGTTAAATGAGCGGGTTTTCCAGGTTTTCGAACAGGGATAATTGTACCCAGATTCCAAGAGTCGGGCACCTCACTATTTTCCAGGAGAGAGTTGAACAGGTCCAAAAAGATGCCTTTGCTTGCGGGGGAGAGGCCTTTTAGTAGTTTTGCAGAGATTCCGTCATGCCCGGGGGTTGTGTTCCGAGTTTTACTCAACGCGGTATCCAGTTCATTCAGCGTGAAAGGGGTGTCCAGAACAGGATCCCCTTCACTAAGGTCATACGGAAGAGGCCGATGGGCCTCATAATTACTAAATTCGTTAAGGAAGGCCTGGGCCTGGTCAGCGCTGGCCGCAATAGGATGCGGACTCCTGAGAACATTATCTCCAGGCGGAGACTCTCTACGAGAAAGCCCCTTCAAAATCTTAAAGATATGGCCACTAGAGCAGCTATTTCGGCACAAGGAGTCCCAGTAACATCTGGAAGTGACTTTTATATGTTTGCGGAGCCTAGCCGCGGCCTGCTTGTGTTTTTTCCACAACTCAATGGAGTAATGAGCGCGGGCAAGCCTGCGGAACCTCCTCTTTTGGCCAAGAAGGTACCGACACGTAGCATCCCACCAAGGGGGGTAAGACGGGCGCCGAGCACCTAACTTATACTTGTTTTCCGACATCGCCTGTTGACTTTGCTGGAGGAGCGCACTATAGGACGAGGGGTAATTAGTTTGAAGAAGAGAGTCCAGATCCTTACTAGCATTAGCCCACTTCACCGCCGTTTTCGAGGAAGACACTGAGGGCTCACATCCACGAGTCCTCACAGACACGATGACCGGATGGTGGTCCGAATCAAAGGTGTCCGGATGGACGTAGTATGACATACTTTGGTGTAACTCAGGGGAGACCATAGTGAGATCAAGGAGGGAGGGGGGGTGACCAGCCACTGTGCGCGTCGGACAGTCAGTATTCAGAATGCATACATGCTGACTGGTAACCCAGTCAAAGAGCCGACGTACATTCCAATTAATGGGAGGAAGGCGGTTCAGGATGTTCAAGTTAAAATCCCCTAAAATGATAAAGGGATGGTCAATGGAGCTAATAATCTCATCATGCCACCCTTCGTTAAAATTACCCGAAGGTGAGTAGACGTTGATTATAGTGACCCAACGGTTCACAGCGAACACTTTGACACCAAGAGTCTCAGAGTCATCAGGACCCTGGGGGAGAGAAATTTGGTACGAAGCATACTTGGAGTGGACAGCAGTGAGCAAACCACCCCCCCTGCCAGCAGGTCTATCTTTTCTATAAATGATCATATTCGATAAGGCGAAAATAGAGGTGTCGTTGAGAAAAGTTTCCTGGAGACAGATAATATCAGAGTTTACAAAGGGGACGATACGAAGCCAGTGGCCGTTTTGACGAAGAGACCGACAATTCCAATGCACTAAATTGAAAACGCTGAACGCAACGAAAAACAAACGGAAAGGAGCAAAGAGCACAAAATCGGGCACTGGCAAAAAGCCAAGGCAAACCACTGAGCCAGCTAACTTCCCGAAGTGGGAGGCTGGCCAGTGTTACCAAAGTTAAGTGGCATAGGCGGAGTAATAGACGCTTCTTCACAGTGGAAATCCATGACTAAAGACTCACTTACAGGGGTACTCATAGGAGGGGGAAGGCGCTGTTTTTTCTTACGAAGGGTTACCTGATTTTTATCCGGGAGATTTTCTTGGAGACCTTCAACTGCTTGTTTAACGGTATTGGCGACCGTTTCCATGATGCTATTGAAAGCTTGTAGCTGGACTTCCAGGAGCTTCAGGAACATGCTAGTCATATTTTCAGAAAACGTCTGTAGTGTGTTTTGTAGGTCTGATTTGGTAACATAATCCGAAGAGGGGGTACTTGTATTTGGCTTCATGGCCGTGACAGAAGCGTAGCTTGGGGAACTGGAGTTTCCCTCGCTCTCACGATACAAACGACGAGCTTCAGCAATGGTTAGATGATTCGCGCTTTTGAATTTTAACAGGCGGGCTTCTCTAATATAATGAGGACAAGTTTTGTCGGAGACCTCATGGTCCCCTCTACAATTACTGCACTTCACGGTCTCTGAAGTGCACGGACCGTCATGTGTGTTTGAGCAGCGGCCACAAACCCGGGCGTTGCGGCAAGCTTTAGACCCATGGTTATATCTGTGGCAATTGAAACACGCTCTAGGTTTATCTGTGAATAAGGAAATTCTGTGTAACATATACCACAGTTTGACATCACGGGGGAGGGAGGTTCCCAATTTAGTTACGAGAACGGTTCTTGTCGGGGTGTAAACGTTATTTATTTTTTCTTGAAACCTGCGAACTTCTAGTACTTCAATGCCAGTAGTCGACAGCTTTTCGGCTATCTCTTTGCAATTTATTTCCGGGTCCACATTATGTAATAGAAATCTGGTGGTGATAGTTTCTTTCTGTATGTATGTGTTAACCGGCGTGTTTAACAGAGTTTTCATACCAAGGATCTTCTGGGCCACATCGGCAGATTTTGTTGTTATCATAACCTTTCCCATCCTAGTCAATCTTAGATAGTCAATATCAGAACTGTTAGCCACACATTTGGAGATATCCGCTTTAAGCATTTTTGGGTGCTTGGAAGGAATTTTTCCCTCCTTCGCCTCAATTATTAGTGAAACTGAATCAATGCCGTCATTGACGGCAACAGAAAACCATTCCGATGAACTATTTTCATTCTCAAAGAGGTGGGGGGAGGATGACGTGTCATCCATCTTGTTTACCTCGGTCCTTTGCGTATTCAAACCATTACTTACGACACCATTGTTGGAGACCAAAGGCAAAGGGTTAATTCCCTCCAGCCTTAGAAAGGAAAGTCAAAGAAAAATTCACTCAAAAACGAAAACCCAACTGAAACACAAACACGGGAATTGCCCACCGGCACCTTGCCTGAGAACTTATGAATACTAACTTACAAAGCCTACACAACACAAAATTCAACCAGAAACAAGAAATTTCAACTTACCCTACCCGGGAAAGCTACCAACTTAACTAAGAACCTAAGTACCAAAAAATTCGCCGGAGTCCACCAAACCAACCACCTTCCCGTCCAAAAGCCGATGGCCATGTTCGCTTCATGGTAGTAGAGATGGCCAATGATTCGATGAGTCGAATCAGTGATTCGAATCTTGGTACTGAGTGGCTCAGTCTTTACACTCACTCTCTACTGATTCGAATCTCAAGCCCTCAAGGGAAATACATTCCAAGTGCGAAGGGAAGAAAAACTTATTTTCCCTTTGCCGTTCCCAGGGATTTTCCCTTACTCTTTCAACTCTTTTCGACTCTTTACGACTCCTTTCGGCTCTTTTCGACTCTTTACGACTCTGAGTCGATAGATGATTTGAAACAGTAAATGAGTGGGTGTGGGTGAGTTGGTCACTGAGTTGGTGCAGCAACGAATCTTTACTGATTCAGTGTTTCGCTCTGTTTCGGTAATTGTATACTATCGTTGAGATTCGTTAGTTTTTCGAATCTTCTATCGACTCAGAGTCGAAAGGAGCCGAAAAGAGTTGAAAGGATGTTTCATTTAATTGGAGGGGTTTTTTCGAATCTTCTATCGACTCAGAGTCGAAAGGAGTCGAAAAGAGTTGAAAGGATGTTTCATTTAATTGAAGTTTTTTTTTCGAATCTTTGGTGTTTCATTTCTTGGTTGGTGGTCGGATTTTAAAGTTTTATCTGTCTGTGGGTGTGGAGTGGGTCGAACATCGTTTGCTTTTGGCGGGGGGCATAGGCGTTACTTCCTAAGGGCAAGAGGGGTCAATCTCCCCCCCGAAAAAAAATTATGAAAATCCCTCCTTCCAACTTGTCTGACTGATTTAATATTTGTTTAAAATTTAATGAAACATCCCTTTTCTACTTTTAACTTCAATATATGTACCCCTGCCCCCACCGTCAAAAAAAAAAAACAACAAAAAAAAAAAAAAACGGAACGTTAAGTTTACATGGTGGCGGATTTTCATGTGAAGGGAAATAGAATGAAATAAAGTTAGGATTGTGCTTGTCACTTTTAATGAAGGATACAGGGGCGGTATTAAGCGCTCTCACAAAAGGACTTTGTAGTAACAAAATAACATTTCGCTTTATTGCAGCAGATTTCGTTTTTTTTTTTTTTTTACCTTGTTTTTCGTTTAAGGGGAATGATTTTATTTTCTTTCGTAATTCAGAGAAATACAAAATAGGGCCTAAAGCAGTGGCGTAGTTAGTATTATTGACAGTGGCGTAGCCAGGATTTTATTTCGGGGTGGGCTGGGTATCAAATTTAAAGATAAAGTTCAATTGTAAGCTAAGTAAAGGGTCCCATTTTTTTGGGGGGGGGCAGCAGCCCCTCAGTAGGACTGGGCCAAAAATCGACATATCGGTTTTATTTCAACATCAAATATCCGATATTCCCATTTTCATTTCAGTGAAATCTCGAATTCGATAAAGAG
Source organism: Cheiracanthium punctorium (assembly GCA_038373885.1). Lineage (NCBI taxonomy): Eukaryota > Metazoa > Arthropoda > Arachnida > Araneae > Cheiracanthiidae > Cheiracanthium > Cheiracanthium punctorium. The sequence continues at coordinate 21,623 of JAWZYV010017761.1, forward strand.
CAAAAATACAGGCCGGCCAGGGGCGTAGCCAGAATTTTTTTATGGGGGGGGGGTTATGACTACTGCAACTCATATATATGTATACGTGTGTATGATAATGTAGTGAAGAATATACATTTTGTATGGCAAAAAATTCCTCATGGGGGGTTATGACCCCCCTAACCCCCCCCCCTTGGCTACGCCTCTGAGGCCGGCGATAAGAAAATCCTGAGATCAATACCAGCTTGTGATGCTTTTGCTACTGCTTTCTCTCGGAAAGCTTCTTCTTCTCTCATCGCAGAAAAAACAGCTCCATGGTTTATTAGTTTAATTACCATAATTAATTAACGTATATCTCGGAACCTATCCACCGGAGCGCGTTTTTATTGATTCTCGACCCTCCCTAGACTCAACACCCCACCGATACTTAAAATTTCGAATGCTTTGACACCAAACTTAACCTTTTAATCTTACAGGCCCAGGGGGTCATACGAAGCTCCCCTGTATTTTCATTTCGGGCAGTTTAAACACTAGTTTTACTGGAGCAAGGAGAGAGAGATGCTAACTGCCCGAGAACTCAGCGGAGAAGAAACCCGATGAATGGGTGAAGGGTGTTTAAATAGTACGGCTTTCGGCGCAGAGAGAGGGAAAATTTCTTTAGTTGTTTTATTGATTCAAGATTCGAATCACTGATTCGAATCATCGAAGTAGTGAGTGAGTCGAGATTCGAATCAGTAAAATGAGTCGAACCGCCCATCTCTACATGGTAGAAACAAACAACTTCCAAGAGTAGAAGTAGAAGTAGTTGTTTCTTCTTCCAAACAATGCGTAAAAATAAATGTCAAAACATGGAATTTGTTTTGTGTTTATAAAATGTTTAAAGGGACAGCCACGCCCCCTTTTGGCCATTTAAATTAGTTTTCAAGCATTTTGAATCCTTTAAATTGTCCGAAATGAATTTTTTTTTATGCTAGACTTGTTCAGCAGTAAATTGGGGACAAATATAGCCCAAAATAAAAAAATCGATTTTTTAGTCGATTTCAACTAATTTAATCGTCCCCTGTCCCCTTAAATTAACAAGTTAGCTAATAGATTTTCGCTACTTTTGACACTTGTCTTTGGCATTTATTAAAAACAAAAAAACGAAAATTGACTGTTACTATCATCTGTAAAAACAAAAGGTTTCTGCTAAAAGTGACTTATTTATCTTTCCTATTTTTAATTAAATAGTTTTCTAATGAAAAATTTCTACATTTCTCTTTATTGAGATACTTAATATTTAAATTCTGCAATAAGATTAATTATTTTTATGTTTTTTAGATAGTACTGCTCCTGCTTCTAAATCAACTCACATAAGTTTTAAGTAAAATTCATTTTATTAAGCAGTGCTCCTGGATTTTTACTTTTGTCAAATACATAAATCTGAATATTTTTTTTTTTATCATTCCAATGT
>JAWZYV010017762.1:0-31466 GCA_038373885.1 Cheiracanthium punctorium
TGGAACTGCTTAATTAGTCCACGCTGATTTTTGTACCCGTCTCCCCTCTCCTCTCCTCACTCTATATTGTAACTTAATGTTTAATAAACCGTTTTACCTGCCTTAACTCTGGAACTTTACTGAAATATCTGACGTCTCATATATATACAATTTTGACTGTGCTTTCAACTGGGAACATTTGTCACTTCTGACTATAGTTTTACACTGGTTTGAAGCACGTGGTGGGTAGTTTAAATCATAATTAAAATATTAAGAATTAATCAAAATCTTAGTTTCTAATTTAAGTAAAAACATGAATTAGGAGGGTTAAAAGGGTTTATCAAGATAGATCTGTAAAAATTTATGAAAATGTCTATTTAAATATATCTTCTGATTTAATTATATCTACTTATTAATCTTCTTAATTATATCATTTTTTAATTATATCTTCTGATTTTTTTCAAGTCAATATTGATAAAATTCAATTTTTAAATAAATTTTTAATTTGATGTTCCCAACTGAGGCCTGTAAAAGGTTATGGCCTGTATAAGGTTAACTAATAAATACCGTAGGAAATGTTTTGCTAAATAATATTGGGTAATTATGTAGAGTCTCGTAGATACAATATAATTTATCTTGGATTAGATTCTAATGCTATATCGCATATATTTAGTTACCAGTTAATATGTTTATGTCTCAATAAACATAGATTGCAGTAATCTTTATTATATGTAATAAGCTTTGGTGGGGTACATTTTAATGTTTTTGATTTTAATCTCATGACATGGGAGCGGAGATTCAAACATCGGCTTATCTTGAAATGCGGGTACACTGCTTACGAAAGCTTATCGACTTTGTGGTAGATCTCTTTAATAAGCATTCTAACCCATCAAATCGGTTGCAAGAGTTTGATCAATTAATCCAAAGTAGCTGCAATGAGTCATCAAGTAGATTGTGTTTATAAACAAAACACAGTTGGTAATAAATCGCCTGAACGTTCGTCCCTATTATGAAGTTGCTGATTATGTTAACAGAGAAAATGAGCTTATAGAGTAACTATATGCGTACTTTATAGATGTTACGAGTATGTGGACTGTATTTTAGAAATATGGAAGTTAAATTCTTTTTTATTTTACAGGAAAATATAGTTCTTTTATAGTAAATGTCTGCTATTTAAAGAGGAGTACACCAAACATTATACATCATGATGTACCAAGTTTGCAGGAAAGCTCAAAGATGTCACAAGCGAGAGATTTTGTGTTTAAAAACATAGTTAAAAAACGCAACTAGATAGCGTTTTACAATTTTTATATGCAGATTCTTCAAATTATTGTCAAAAACAATTGAGTAGATGCCATTCAAAAAATTAACATTAAAAACATACAAACACAGCTCTATAAAATTATTTTTCTGCTGTAACTGCAACTAAACACATGTTTTGCTTCCAAAACTGTATTATACTTTTATTTCTTTGCATGGATTAAGTCTATGTTTTCAAACGCAATGATATAGCTCAGATAAATGCTTGCTAAGCACAATAAATGCCATTCGCAATAGAATTAAAAATGATAAAAGCATTTTTTTTTCGCCCAAACCCTTTTATCAACCTAATTAAATTTATCAAATCCTTGATTTCGATTTTTTAACGAAAATATCAGTTCTTTTCACGTTAAACCTTTTAACGGCGAAATATTTTCAAAATCTGAATGATGGCAAAACTTTTTTTGTGCGCTATTCCAGAGTTAATAAGCGGATATGATACTTGTTTTAGAAGAAAGAAATTTTTGAGTTTCGTTTTGGCAATATGTATTTTACAGCATATTAATGAATTAAAAAAAACTGAATTATTAAAGTTTCTTTGCGTATGCGCGCCATTTTGAGATATTAAAGCATATTTTTCTACATTATTTCAATATTATTTCATCTCTTATTTTTAATTTATCGTTTTAGCAATTTTAAAATGGTATGTAATCATTTGATAGGCAGACATGTTAAGGATATTATCTTGCCATTTGCTTGTTTGGTTAGCTAAGGGGTTTTAGGAGGATTGATATGCAAATATACAGGCATTTTAGACCCTTGCGGTTTTACATTTTATGATCAAAATAATAGTCACAGTATAATGAATTTTTCTTTTGTATAACAATACAGTGTAGAACATCATAAAACTCAAATTAAAACTCCATCACCTTTCACATATGTTTCATTTTTTAAAAACATTTATGAATTTAATATAATGAATAATATAAGAATTATAATGAATTTTTCTTTTGTATAATAATACAGTGTAGAACATCATAAAACTTTAAAAAAAACTCCATCACCTTTCACATATGTTTCATTTTTTTTTAAATTTATATTATATATGTTACAGTGAAAACCCGAAATCAGTCAAAACCCGAATTAACTAGGGAAAACGCGTTTTAACTGAGAGCGTTAGGCAAAACCCGAATTAACTAGGCAAAACGCGTTCTGACTGACAGCGCTAGGCAAAACCCGAATTAACTAGGGAAAACCCGTTTTATTCGAGTAGCGGTAACATGTTTTCGAGGGACCCCTACAGCGGTGGCATATTTTCCAAGAGGGCCCCCCCTAAAGCGATCGCCGGACTCACTGATGTTTTTTGGGTCTCACAAAGGGCCAGCGTTAGCATATTTTCCAGGGGGCCCCCTAAAGCGATTTCCGGACGCACAGATTTTTTGGGGTTTCGCAAAGGGCCATCGTTAGCATATTTTCGAGGGGGCCCCCTACAGCGGTAGCCGGACCCACTGATGTTTTTTTGGGTCTCGCAATGGGTCAGCGTTAGCATATTTTCGAGGGGGCCTCCTAAAGCGATGGCCGGACCCATTGATGTTTTTTTTTTGGTATCGCAGAGGGCCAGCGTTAGCATATTTTCGAGGGGCCCACTACAGCGGTGGCCGGAGGCTTCTTTCGGTATCGCAAGGGGGCAGCGTTTGCATATTTTCCAAGGGGAGCAAGATCCAATTTTTAGTGCATAAAGCATTAACACTTCGGAATTCACTTGGGAAAACGGGTTTTGCCTAGTGCTGTCAGTCAGAACACATTTTGCTTAGTTAATTCGGGTTTTGCCTAACGCTATCAGTTAGAACGCGTTTTCCCTAGTTAATTCGGGTTTTGCCTAACGCTCTCAGCTAGAACGCGTTTTCCCTAGTTAATTCGGGTTTTCACTGTAACATATATATAAATATATATATATTTTCAACAATGCGTGTCACTATCCGTAAGCTAAATCAATTTAAAGTACACAAATAAACAAAGTTTTTGTTGTAAAATAAAGTAAGGTATATATTTCATAGAATGAATTAATATTTGGGAAAAATGTTTTACATTTAGAGTTTAAAAATTGTATTTTAAATTGAAATTAAAAAAAAATATATTCCTTGCATTTCGGCTGAAATTTTCAAAAGTTTTTCTCTCTCACTTATGATATTAATTCATTGCATAGATACTGATACCAGTTATAACAATATAAAGTTTCGTGAAGATATGAATCATAGAAATTTTGTTATCTTACGGATAGTTCATTAAAAATATTTGAAACGTTTTTATGTGTATATCCGGTTCTAGTTGCAATAATTGCATGGAACTGGGATCCAAATATTCTGAAATATCTAAGGTTTCAAATAAAATTAAAATTGGAAAAATCGATTTTCTGAAGACAAATCTACGCAAGCACTATCTGCCTATGGTGGGGTACCTCAGTCGGAAGATTTTCTAAAAGGTTCTAACACGTATTGACTTTACAACTGAAGAAAACCCGCCAAAACTCCAGATCGTCAGATCGACAGCTGAGCGGTAGGCAAGAATGTTGGACTTTCGTACTTCATACGTCCACCTTTTCAGTGACTTATCAACTCCGCCATTGTGGGGACATATAAATATGTATCAGCTTCACAAAAGCCATACAAAGCACCAACGTAGATTCTAGTTAGAAGTGAATACTCTTGTGAATTTTCAATGAATTTGATAAAAACCGATAGACAAACCTAGACTTTAAAACTTTGTGCATCACCTAAATAGTGTATGGAATGCATTTTAATAACTGGGAGGTTTTTTTTGTACGGGTTCCATTTAAAGTTTTAAGTTTTGTACTCATTTAGATTTAATCTGAATAAAATACCTGCTGATAGTATTAAATTTTGTACCATTTTAACGTAACTTTGAATTTTATTGTGTATGTCTATGATCAATATTTAAGAAATAAAAGCCTAGGTTAGTATTTTGGGGTACCCTGTATAAATAAGTGCATTTATTTTGTTAACGATTAAATACTTACAAAAATTAAACAAAGTATTTACCAATACCATTAACTTTTGTTCCCCTTTTTTTACGTAACTTTGTATTATACGTATATGCCTATGACTAATATTTAAGAAATAAAAGCATAGGTTAGTATTTCGGGGTACCCTGTATAAATTAGTAAATTAATTTTGTTTATATAAATTTTTCGTCCTTTTCATTTCTCAATCATAATTTCCTTTTTAAGCAAACCGAAAATAAAAAATTATCGCGTAAACACAATTTCAAATTCACAACTTTCAGGAATTTCATAATTTACTGCGACTCAATGACTTGAAAATACTGTAAGAAAAATTTTCCTGGAGAAAATGCGCATCCAGTTATTCGCGTTCAAATATTTTCTGGAAATTAATTAAATTTACGAGAGCTTCTTTAGTTTTCATAAACTTTCATTTAGATTACATTTTTTTTCGGGGTAGAATAATTATCCCCGAGAAACCTGTTAACGTTGAAATATTTTCGAAGCTTTAGTCATGTTTAAAATTAAATATTTTTCATAAGAGAAGTTAGCTTTTTTTAATGATAATTGAAGTGTTTTTATTATGGCGTCATTTAATTTAGAAAATTACTATTTTTTAAAATATGTATTCACGAGAACATTGTGATGAAAAATTAGACAATCCTAAAAGTGTAAACCGTGAGTAAGTTTAATAACTGGTATTTGTTATTGGTGGGCGTAAAAATCCGAATTTAAAAAAAGTACGTTTATTAAATTGTTGTTATAAAATGGTTGTAGTGCATTTAATAGAGATTTTCTACGTTAGCAAGAAAATTTGTGTGTGCATGTAACATAAAATTAAACATCCTCTCAAAATTCAAAATTTCTATTAGCTTTCTTAAAAATTCTTTCGGGGCGTAGAAATTTTCGTTTTGAAATAAAGGATTTGTCTCGGAATCTAAATTAAATAAAAACGCAATTGGTGTATTTCCCCTAGTTCTGTCGTCTCGATTTCGAGAAACAACGCAAGAATTTCCTGGAGCTATGAGACTCGGGCATTTTAATAACCAATAAATGCATCTCTTTTCGAATATGTGATTACTGTATAAATCACATGACTTGCACTTTCACGACTGTGCCGCCTGCTCTGCCCAGCGCCGATATATTCAATGCATATTGCAATGGTCTCTATTTTAAGAGGAATTTAATTAGATAGATAACATTTTATTCTACGAAATACACGAAGGGCGGCCAAAAAGTCACAGGAAATTTCTCCACCATACCCAAGGTACCACACTATTGTACCGATCTTGCTTCCAGTGACTTGTAACGTGAAGAAATTCCTGTCTCTTCATAACTTTTCCACGAACGGAGACTGCAAACAACAGTCTCACTCTGGCTCCTTTTTCAGGTGGCAGAGTTCTGTGAAACTGGACTGCAAAAAGCTTACCCTATGGTGTTACAGGTGTTACAGTTCAGGTTATTGTTACGTTGAAAATAGCTGGAATATTGATGTGTCTTTTGCAATAAATTTTTAGATAATAATGTCTTCTTCCTTTTTATTGTGAGTGGGGGGAACTTACTTTATGAACGACCCTCGTACATCTGGTACCAAAAACTCTAGAAAAATTATTTCGCCTTTAATTTTCCATTCAAAAGCATTGAATCAATCCTTACCACTAAGATTACTATTCAACACTATTCAATCATTCCATCCATTCTAAAAGTGCTTTCTCACATGCTAGCGAAAAAACATTCAAAACAAAATGATTCTTGGAATCGCATTAAACCGAAAATTTTTGAATGGCACACTTCAGAGTAAAAAAATTTTAAGTAAAGGTAAAAATCATTTTTTTTTTCTAAATTTTCCAACAAATTTTCGATTTTTATTATTAAACACTTGTAAAAGTTTATTTCGGATTACCGGATCTTATACACTTTAAGAGTGATGAAAATTGAAAAAAGTGCTTTTATGTACGAGGCGTATTCGGAAAGTAAGTTCCGTTTAGAAAAAAAAAAATAGTAATTTTTTTTTTTCAAGCCAATTTTATTTTTACATGAAAAAGCATGCCTTAAACTATTTTTCTACATAGTGTTCGCCAATGTTTAAACACTTGTCGTAGGGGGTTATCAGATTTTCTTTAACTTCTTCATAGAAACTTCCCGCTAATGATGACAACCACGACTACGGCGAAGAAAACTACGGCGTGCAATTCACAACAAACGTAGAGGAATACTTAGTAAAGGGATTCTGTTGCTCCATGACAATGCTCGGCCTCATACTGCTAGTGACACTCAAAAGATAATTCGGCAGTTTCGTTCGGAGCAGTTCGATCACCCGCCTTACAGCCTAGACTTGGTGCTGTCCGAGTACCACTAGCTCCTGGGCATGAAGCGCGAGCTTGGCGGAAAGCTCTTTGAATCCGACGTTGAAATGTAAAATGTTTTTGAGTCGATGTTATCGTCATTGGCGAGAAGTTTCTATGAAGAAGGTATTAAGAGGGTAACCCGCTTATAATTTGTAAGAATTTCATCGCTTACTTTTATAGTGAAGGAATATAGTCCAACTTCTTGAATAAGGTAAGGTCACTATCCAATAACTGCGTACTAGTACGGCTTTTCCAAAAGATTATTTACCACTATTTTTTCTCTGGCGGTTTAGCATTAAAATAATGTTTTTGATTAATAAAAAAAGTATTTAGAATAGAGTGATGGGTAATCCTCTGAAAAAAACGTACAAGTTGGGGGTATCCCCAGCTAAGGTATCCCCAGAAATCTGGAATTTTCGCGTGCCGTAGAAAACGCAGTATGGTACGCAAGGGGTTAAATTTTTTTGTCAGCACTTTTGAATCATCCGGTATATACACCCTCGATCGTCTCTTTCCATTTCATCCTGAATTTTATAAATTAAAGCTTGTGTTCCATAAAATAAATAGAAGAAATAAGAGAGCTAAGAGGTTTATGTTGTTCAGTGGTGACCATTAAAAGAGGTTTTACTCTATCGAAAATTTTCGCGACTATAACAATTCCTTTGCCTCACAGAAGGAAGTGAAACATAATAGGAATAAATACAGTGCCGTTGTAATCAACCCACTTTGTTAAAAATATAGTTCAACGTTTCACCAAAATTCCAGTGCCAATTAAGCTGCAACCGGTATTTTGAAAAATGTAGTGCTAAGATTCAAGATTTTAGCGGCGTTTCCTCAAGTACTATTATATAGCAAATTTGATACGCACTACTGCAAGAAAAGAAAAATAGAAGTTCTACGCGGGGCTCGAACCCACAATGACTGAATCAAACGACCGCGCGCTAAAAACTAAGCCACGTAGGACCGAGTTTTTATCGCAAACAAATTATACATAGCTTTGTTTTATCTCAATTTGCAATAAAAATTTTTGTTGTTAAATATAGAGGATTGAGCTCTGGTATTTTACACGTGATTTTAGAAAAGTAATGGTAACTGAAAAATATTGATGAGTTATGAGCTATAATCAGTTTCTGTTCTCTTTTAAATGGAAGTAGATAGCCATTGCTGTCAAACGTGTTTATTCGATGTCAAATGTGGTAGCTTCTTTACACAGCCTATATTTTTTAACAAAGGCACTTTCTTCTATTATTGAAAGACTTTTCTTTTCGAAGAATTCGCGAAGCAGTTTTTTCTTATTTTTTCTAATCACCCCTAACCTACTAACGCGAGCTAACGGCGGCCATATTAGTTCACCGGAAATCTCTGTTTTTCATAGTTGAACCGAAATCTGGGTTCAATCGGTACTTGAATTTTAAAAGACATTTTCGGGTTAACCACTAATACGGTTAAAAACTGTGTATTTTATATGTTTGCGCCATCTGTCGACTGTCCTGCAAAATAAAAACTGAATTGTATTCTTTTCTTTTTGGAAAAAGAACAGTGTTTATTATGGGAACAGTGGATTTTTTTTTTTCGCGCTATAAAAAATGAGCCTATATGTTAATCCAGGACTTTAAATGTCTTTATTCCAAATTTCATCTTATTCTGTCAAACCATTTCAGCGTGAAAGAACAATGAACATACATACAAACATTGACATTCATAATATTTGTAGGATTTTCGCGTGAACCATTAGTGCAGTTCAACGTATATGACATTGCTTGTAACTCTCTGATTTCACCGGTTATTTGGTGAAACGTTGAACTTATATTTATAACAGTGCAGCACGAAGGTCACACAAAAAAAGAAGGTATGCCTCTAATAAAATATATCATGGACAACAACGTAGCCTTTTATTCTGGTATTTGGAAATAACGAACGAATTCCAGGTACTAGCTGAACTTTCTCATGTTATCTCAGTAGAAAGCAGTTTCACAATTTCTTCTCAAGAAAATCGTATATCAAAGCGAGAAATGGAAAATATCCGCATTTTCTATGAAAGCCCTGTGAAATAAAATTTCGGCTAAAATTTATTACTCGAATTCATCGGAATCGATCTTTTTGCAGCTATTCCAAAGGGCTTAGAAAACCGATAATTGTCTGTTCCCATTTAAAATTGAAAGCAATGTTCATCTTGTTCTGCTGCGTTTATGGTCAAAGCTGAAATATTACTTACTGGAATATAAAGCCCGTTGTGGAAGTAGTTGAAAAGGGCGCTAGAAAAAGCATTTGGCGAAAATGTGCCTACACTCAAAATAATTAATCTTCGCCTACTTAAAATAAATAACTTCATACTGAAGTTTTATTATATACCGAGAACGAATTCCATGCTTTTCTGGAAACAGGCGGTAACTTTCGCATTCGAACGATTTCGTTTTGTGGGAACAGCTGCTCTTATATCAATGCTTCAAGCAGAGGAAAAAAAATTAAATTGTGTAAACTGGAAGAACTATTTTAAACGAACTGGAATCGCAATTTTTCCTTGAAAGCCTGGTAAACGGGACTTCAGTATGACGCAATTCTCACTTGCAGATACTAATTTTGTCATGCAAATGATAAACGTTTTTTTTTTTGACTCACGGAAATAAAATACAGCTGAAAATAGGGAAAAATTGCTTAAAAATGAGGGAACGGGTGAATTTTCAGATTTTTAAAGTAGCACAGAGTGTTTTCTATATTTAAGAAAATTTTCAAGCGGATCATACAAACGGTGTAGATATTACTGGGCTTTTTCTGCTTGGCATTTTAATATTTTTGGAGTAATGGGGGTAAAAGTTTTATCCCTTGGCGTGATCGCCCGAAATTGTTACAGACTCAGTGAATCAGTGAGTGAGTGATTCAGGGATCAGCGTAAATATATAGTGGGATAACAGTTCTGTCATCCGAAAGTACGCATTCTTTTTAACGTATCTTCAATTTCCGGAAATTATTCGTGGGTCCACTCCCTAGTAGCACAACTAGTTTTTAAAAAGTTCAAAAGACGTTCACAGAACTTTCGAAAACGTTCAAATCACGTCATCTGAACGTCTTTTGAACTAGTTGTGTTACTAGGGCTTATTTTGACTTTGAAAAGTAGACAAAAGAAGCTTGTTGTTTATAAAGCTACAGGGTGGCTCTAATTAAACCCTAATAGCACGTCTCGTCACAATGAGTCGCCGTGACGTCCCTGTGAGTCACATAGGTCGCAGTCACATTGATGACCATAAGTGACGTCAACTGGAAGTCACCGCGTGACTTGCCAGTGACAAAAGTTTGTGACTTCTTTGTGACTTCAACGTGACGGATCGTTTGCGAAGTCTTGCCAGATCTTGCGACTTTTCTCAATTTTTGCTACTTTTGAAAGCAACATGGACTAAATTTTGTGACTTTGCGATATTGCTATTTTCTTGCTACATTTTTTATGATTGTGAATTTTAAGGAATTTTGCGAATTTCTCAAAAAAAAAGTTTTTTTTCAGTTTTAAATCAGTGGAACATTTAAGTCACAGTGCTGTGAATGTGACGGCTCTGTGACGTCGCATTCAAGTCACAATGTCGTGCGCAAGTCACTGTGTGACTTCATGGTGACGCCATGTTGTGACGTTGCCGCAGAAGGACATTAGACAGTCAAGGTAACTTATTTGTGACACATTCGTGACGTCCCGTGATGGTGTTACACGTCGCAGTGACTTCATATTTAGGTCACAGTGCTGTTAGAGAAGTTACCCAGACGGAAAAACACTCAAAAGAAACTGGTGTTTAAAGTAAGAAAAATCATTAATACTTTGTAAAATAACAAGTATAAAACGCACTAATGAATATGGATACCTTTTTCTTGGGAAAAACTTTCGACCTTCATCATCAGCAGCAGAAGTCTACATACAGACTGCGACTGGGAACTGTAATAAGGCATAAGTCCCCAGTCCTCAGTCGTATACCAGTGTAGATATACTCGTATGTTTAATTTTCACTTTGTGCTGAGACATTGGATTACAGACATACGACTTTATTATTTTATTTAAAAATGCTTTTGTTCTGCATTCAGTAATTAAAAAAAAAGAAAATTATATATAAAAAAATATGATAATATGCATATATTAGTTTATTGTTTTTAATAAAATAAAGCTGAAATTTCGGATAAAGACATTCTTATTCAAGGAGTATTATTGGCTTTTGTACCTTTTTTTTGTTTATGTATAAAGTAAAGAAAGTTTCTACATTAACAATTAAATAGATTAACTTCTAATTAAATTGTCGACAGAAACTATTTATGTGACCGAAAAAAGTATTTTTTTTCCAGTACATTGTGTCTCACAGGTAAAATACTTTAAATCTTATCTTTTTGACGTTATTAAGCCTGTACTTCAGTTTTTTTATGTGTTGAGCAGTTCCAAAGCAGTGCATTAATTACACGTAGTTTTGAAGAAATATTTGACAACCTATTTTCAAAGGCTGCATCTTTAATCATTTACTCTGGTGCATAAATAAATCAACATAATACCTAACACCCCTATTTCATTACAGAAGGAAAATAAATAAGAATAAATAACATTAGACTAAAATAAAATTATCCTTAACTTTAATAGAAGTCTCAGAATGTGTAGTTTAAATTAACTTGTACGGCTCTAGGAGACCGGCCAGGTGGTGTAATGGCTAAGGATTCCATTTCCCGCTTGGGCTTGGGTTTTGACTCGTCCATCCTTTCATAAGAGGTAAAGTTGGCCATTTAATGGTTGCCCCCATACTAGAATTTATCAAATCCCTTCGGGCCGTTGTTGTGGGGGAATGTCTAATCGGCGAGTTCCCTTCTTTATTAAAAACAAATTCCAAGAGATTTGTTTATATTTTAGCTCCTTATGAGAAGTCTGATAATTTTTCAAATGTTATTTCTCCTCTGAAACTGCTAATGAACTACAACAGAACATCTGGAAACACTTATTATGACTTATAATATTATACAGTGGTCAAGGTCATGTGTGTATTTTGTAATCTTACTGGAGATTCCCTCTACAATTTTTGAGAGCATATCAATAAGTAACTCACGCACTATGTCACAAAAAAAGAAAAGACAAATTAAAAAGGCAATCTGAAAGGCTTTCATATTTTAACTACGCACTAAAGTGTCAGATATTAAAGACATATCATATTCAATGCAATGTCCCATTTTTTATTTCTTATTCCATTAAATAGTGAAGTATATCACGTAATTCATGAGTGTAAATAAATTTGACGATTGCACTATCCGTGGAAATATCTGCCATTACCCCCCTAGAGGGTTGGACTTCTGATTGCTGGTCCTAATTTTGAACCGAATCCAGATGAGGGGCCAACCGCCCCCTGAATTTGGTACCACCAAGAGCTGGCAGGGGAGAATTCAGCAGTTCTTGTAGCTGTTGTTGTTCTCGTGGACATGGATAGACGATTGCACTATCCATGGAAATATCTGCCATTACCCCCCTAGAGGGTTGGACTTCTGATTGCTGGTCCTAATTTTGAACCGAATCCAGATGAGGGACCAACCGCTACCTGAAATCGGCACCAGCAAGAGCTGGCACTGGAAAATTCAGGAGCTCTTGTTGTTCTCGTGTCCATGAATAGACAATTGCACTATCTGTGGAAATGAGTGCCATTACCCCCGAGAGGGTTGCACTTCTGATTTCTGGTCCCTATTTTGGAACCGATTCCAGATGAGGGACCAACCGCCACCTTAAATCCCCCCCCCACCACAGTGTTACTGTTTGAACATTAGAGGGCATTGCAGCCACGACGTATTTCACGTGAACCCGTTCCCATCAGCGTACACGTCCCACAGCAGTCCAGACGAAAGAGGAGTTCACCCTCCCAAGAACTGGCCAAGTAGGATACTGCTTCACTTTCCGTTTCTTACTGGAACGCAGTTTAGTGACTAGACCACTGCGCGACTCTAAATCACAATAATTTCAAGCTTTGAAAAAACTGTTCTCTATGATCTTAAAAAAAAAAACCATTTAAGATATTTGGTCTTTTTGAAATTGTACGGACTATACTCTTAGTTTTAAAGCTTAGTTCAATGCACTGATATTTATAAATTAATTAAAAAATCTAAATGAGTTTTCTAATAATATTGTTTTCAGCTGTTTTTTGTTATGTTAATATAGTTTTCCAAAATTTAAATTTTGAATTTGTAATGATAACTTACGAATTATATCAAAATATGTAACTCCAAATTTTCATTGATGCACATTTTATTTTGAAAATAGCATTCACGTTTAATATGCGATGCATGCAAACACGTTAATGAAAAATAATTGAGAACATACGCAAATTTCTTTTTTAAAATATTCTACAACCACACTGTAAAGTTGTGTACGTTGACTTTCTCTTACAAGAAAATGAACTGCGTATAATGCACTTTGCAAAGACTAGTCTTTCTTCTCCAAAACTCAATTGAATTCAGATAAATACAAAATGCTTAACATGTTTTTCTTCTTCGGAAGTATCAGGAAGCTATGTAGGATTTTTATTCGATATTCTGACTGCAGTGGGGAATCGGAAAAATAATTACGACTGTTTCTAAATAACTCCTTCCCTTCTTCTGAAAAAATTACTTTTATCCTAGCCTGATAATAGATTAAGTTTCTGAGGTCGTGCATTACAATCTTGTCTGAATATCGGTGAATCTTCCTTGAAATAGAATTCAAAGTCCGTGGTGGAGGTAATTACAATGGGCGCTAGAGAAAACATTTGACGAAAATATGTCTACACTCAAGATATTAATTCTTCATCCATCTAAAATAAGGAAGCTCATATTCAATTTTTATTATATACCGAAATCGAATTTCACGCTCTTCTGGAAACGCACGGAAGCTTTTCACATGCGAACCATTTTGTTTTGTCTCAACAGCCCCTCTTATATCAATGCCTCATGCAGATGATATTAGTTTAATGAAAAAAATAAGCTATGTTATCTCTGGAAACTGTATTTTAAGCCAATTGGAATAGCATTTTTACCTTCAAAGCCTACATGTTTAGTGCCGAATATCCGTATCCGGTAACCAAAGGAGCTTCGGATATCCGATATCCGTTATTCGGCAAAATAACTATCCGTTACATCCCTATTATAAACCCAAATCGAATTTCCTGCCCTTCTGGAAACGACCGGAAACTGTTCGCATTCATAAGATTTCGTTTTGTGTACACAACCAATATTATATCCATGCAGACGTTTTATTCGTGAAAAATTTAAACTATGTAATCTGGTTAAACTATTTTAAACGAATTGGAATCCCAATTGTATGATGTCATTTTCACTTGAAACAGGCAATTTTGTCGCGCAAATGCTTCATTTTTTAGACTCTCGGAAATGAAATGCAGCTGAAAAGAACTAAAATTCGCTTGAAAATGAGAGAACGGGTGGATTTTCAGATTTTTAAAGTAACTCAGATTGTTTACTGTGTTTTTATACATGATTGTAAAAAATTTCAAGCGGATCGTACAAACGGTGTAGATATTATCGCTTTTTTCGTTCTTAGTGTTTTAATCCTTTTGGAGTAATGAAGGTAAAAGCTTTATATCTTGAATGAGTTGCTCGGAATGGTTAGAGATTGGCATAACTATATAGTAGGATTTTAATATTTTAACTGCGTTTTTTATTTATTGCTATTCTTCCGACGTTGAATTTTATTTTCGGATATTGAAAATTTTATGTGTGGAGTCTGTACTAATTATTCAAAAACATCACCAGTTATAAAAAGTCATGCGGAAAAATATGCTTATGTCAATCAGAAATCAGGAGCGTATGGGTTAAGCTGTTTTAGATTTTCAGCTTTCGCGCCAAAGTCCAGCAGTGGCCTAGTCGCAAGTTCTGTTCCCATTAGAACTCGGAAAGTGTATCAGCACCGGTTTTAAGGGCTTAGACAGGTGAAAAATTTGCTGTGGTACCGTTTATTCAAGTTAAAACTCCGAGCAGTTCGACTACCCGACGTACAGCCTAGACGTGGTGTTGTCATACTATCACTAGCTCCTGGACATGAAGCGCGAGCTTGGCGACAAGCTCTTTGTATCCGACGATGAAATGAAAAATGCTGTGGAATCGTTGTTATCGTCATTGGCGGGATGTTTCTATGAAGAAGGTATAGAAAAGCTGGCAACCCGCTACGAATGACAAACGAATTCAAACGAATTCAAAAAGTTCGTCAAACTACGAACTGTTTGAACACTGGCGGAAACTATGTAGAAACAGTTTAAGGTATGCTCTTCCATGTAAAAATAAAATTGGCCTAAAAGAATTTGTTTACTATTTTTTTTTTTTTTTTTTTTTTTTTTTAACGGAACTTACTTTCCAAATACGCCTCGTATATGTACTCAACTAAACAATAACTATAATATCCTAGTTGATAGTGTTCATATAAAGTCCTTGGACGTTGTTTCTTGTTTTCGATAATGGACACTTGTCGATTCGCCACTACCAAGGCCGGGAATATGACCATTTTATTAAGAGTGCACCCAATAGGCGACCAGCGTCACTCCTTATGAGAGAAAATTAAGTTAACACCCAAACCCTGGGGGTAATTGAAAACTCCCCAAGGTGCAATAGAATGCTCCTTTAGCCCATGCACGTCCAGGTCTGCTAAGCAGAGTACTAAAATAATTGGACTAACTGTGTATATTTTCCCTAACGGAATTTTATTTTTATACCATTCCAATTTAAAAAATAAAATTTATTTTTTTAAATTCATTTTTTTTATCAATTTACAAGTGTTCCCTTTAAATCATAGTACCTAGTCATTAAAATCTCGTTCTTTCAAATAAAGTGTTAAATCCTAATTGAATTTTAAAGAGCATTATTTCAATAAAAAAAGAAAATTCATTTTAAAAAATGAATCTTATAGTATTTTATTTGAATTCCCAGTAAATCACAGAACCTGAACTTAAGACAACATTATGTCAAATAAGGTGCTAAATTGTAACCGAATTTTACTTGAAAACTATTTTAATTGATAAAGAAAAGTTTCTTTTTTGAAAAATAAGTTTATATTATTTTATAGATTCCCTATATATCGTAGAACCTAAACATTTAAAAGAGAATTTCATCAAATAATGCTTTATGAAGTTTTCTTTTCACTAATCCCATTCTTTGATACAGTTGAGTGACGTAACGGACAGTAACCAACCAGTTTCCGAAAAAAAAGACAGTTTTTTTGGATAGTTTTTCGCAAACTAATTGAATTTTCAACAGCTTGGATCTTTGTAAACTGTCATTCATCCTTCAAAATTTTTACTTAAAGTAATTACTTCACTCTCAATTTATTTTAACGTAAAATTTCATTAAAAATGGATCTACCTTGTAATTCATTTTACGGATTTTTTTAATTTTACAGAATAATAAAATTATGCAAATAAGGAGTGTCTAATTAAATTTAAATCTGCAAAGAACCAAAAGTGTTAGACATTAGATTTTTTTTTTCAAAATTTAGTTTACAGCATGTGTTGGGAAGAAAGATGAATCCTTAAATTAATTATTATAAAAATGAAATTGAAATATTATTAAAAATAGGGTCGGGGATTTACACTATGATTGTCACAGCCATATTTTCATTTCCACATAAAATATATTTTTAAATATTTCAATGAATGAAAATGTCATTTCAGAATTTAATCTTCAAGTTTATGCCTTTAATTTTACTACAGATGAAACACATTTTTACTCATTATTACTCTTTAATAGAAAAGTAATTTAAATACATTATGTATAGATGAGGAAGTCATCCCAGAATTTATTTTTGGAATATTGACTAATAGAAGATAATATAAGTTATGAAGATAATATAATATGAAAAATGTAAGTTATTTTTCTTATATTTTTCAAAATACTGACAAAAAATCTCCAGTTTTTACCACTATATAAAATTTAAAACATGCAAATATTTACATTTCTTTTATGAATTAAAGCCCAAGCCAAAGGCAAGAACCGAATACGCCTAAAAGTGCGTTATAATACTTCATTGATCACTACAACCACCTGAGCTGCTGAACAGAGGATTAATGATAACTAGACAAGCTTTTAGATATATTTCCTAATACAGTTTTATAAAAAAATATGAAAATGAAAAAAATTACTTAAAAATTTAAAAATCAAGATACAGATTAACTTATTTCTAAATTTTTAAGTAATTTTATTGATATTTATGTTATAATCATGCGTTTTGCAGTTTCCTGAATTTCTAATTATTTACTTGACAATTCAGAAGAAAGGACAGACACAAATGAAAACTTTTTCAAACTAAAGAGCTATAGAAATATATAATCCTATAAGAAGATAAGCGTAGATAATAAGCTATTTAAAGCGAAGTCCTTTTCTCTTTCTTTTCCCACTTATGTTCAAAGCATAGAATTATCTTTCTATAACCAAAATTAATAATAACCATTCTAAAGGATTCTATAACTTTTAAAAATTAAATTTTATGTTCAAAACTGACAATTTGAACTTTGCGTTTTTCTCAAAACTAATGTTTTTCAAGTTTGCGCGCATGTATTTTAAAAACTATTTAAGATATCAACTTTGAAATTTTTCTCAGGCATTTATTTTAATATAAAGAAGAAATGAACTAAAATGAAATGGTTGTGTTCATAGAAAAAAATTTATGATTGTAAAACTATCAAAATTTTTATGATAATTTAATTTTTTGATTAAATACTTTTTTTAAATTTAAATTATGAAAATAATTAAAACATTTTAGTTTAGATTGTTAATTATAAGAATTTGATTTAATTTAGAAAAACATTATGAGGATACAAAGGAATTCTAATTGAGATATCTTGCGCGCAGTGGGAAAGTACCCTTAAATTGTTTTTACAATATTGTGTGCTAAAATAATATTTTTAAATTATCACATTTATAATAAACTACAATAATATTTTTATTCCATAGAGTAATGTCATAGTAGTTAACTGAAAAAAAATTGTGTTTCTGCATGCATTCATTATTTTTTTTTTAATTATGAAAGTTGAACTCAAATTTCTACATTTTCCCATTCTTAATAGTAGGCTGTCCCCTTAAAACCCAAACCAAAGGCAAGAACCGAATACGCCTAAAAGTGCGTTATAATACTTCATTGATCACTACACCACCTGAGCTGCTGAACAGAGTATTAATATAATTAGACAAGCTTTTAGATATATTTCCTAATACAGTTTTATAAAAAAAATATGAAAATGAATAAAATTACTTAAAAATTTAAAAATAAGTTACAGATTAACTTATTTTTAAATTTTTAAGTAATTTTATTGTATTTATGTTATAATCATGCGTTTTGCAGTTTCCTCAATTTCTAATTATTTACTTGACAATTCAGAAGAAAGGACAGACACAAATGAAAATTGTTTCAAACTAAAGAGCTATAGAAATAATAAGCTATAAGAAGATAAGCGAGATAATAAGCTATAAGCGAAGTCCTTTTCTCTTTCTTTTCTCACTTATGTTCAAAGCATAGAATTACTTAAAAGGATTCTATAACCTCATGTGAAAATGCCATTTTTTTGTTCATCTCCGACAAGCCTTATATTTTTTTCTTCTTAAGACTGAATGGTTTTCAATGCACGAGTGACATCAAGTTTACTTTATTGTTCGAAGGTAGGTGGAAAGTAGGTAGATAGCACTTCGAAGAAAAGGATTTCTGATGCCATATTTTTTTTTTCAATCAGTTCATAACTTCTTCCTATATTCCTTTGAATCCCTTTACACGAAAAAAAAGTTTTGTTGATTAAACAAAAATATTTATTTGAAACAGAGCTAACCAAAATTTTTTATTGAATCAAAAACCATTTTTTTTCTTTGTAGATATGTTTACATGTATAAGATTTATATCAAATAATTACTTCTTTTTTTTCGTTATACATAAAGAAAATCAAAGCTTACACAAAACTTAATTGATTTTACATAAACTAAAAACCATCATTCTACAATGGAGAGCACACTGGAGAAAAAGGGGTGGGGCTGGGGAACGTTACCGCAAAACATGCAGCAGCAATTGCAATTCAAAATTGGAGGAATGTTTCCGCATGTGGCAGTAAAATATTAGTAAACGTTTCCACATCTGTAAAACCCGTATTCCCATGTTTTTCTGTATTTTTCAGAAGTACTTCCAGAAACCTTCCTGCACTGTAATAAATTTAACCGTAAAAATTAAGGACCGTTAATTTTTGATTTCACCGTTATTTCTAACGCTTTTGTATCATTTATTTACACCTGTTTAAAGATTAGAGTGATGTTATTTTGTGTGATATTCACGGTTAATCACTAATCCCTTGTTAGTTTTTGACTGTAGGCCTTTGAATAGAATTTAAACGCCTACACCACTATCGGAACTAAATTCGACACGGTTTGTTGAAATGTTGATGTGATTGCTAAAACGCCTCTGAAATTTTATTGGTTTCCCCTCTATAGATGGGATAATGAAACCATGAACTGGTAAAATAATCAACTTTTTTCTCTTCCAAATTCAAATTAAAGTGGCACCCCCTTTAAATTTACCATTCATAGAGGGTGCCACTTTAATTTGAATTTGGGGGAGAAGAAAATTCTCAAAGACAAAGGAATCCCACTTTCCAGAAGGTAAAAAGATTTAAACCCACTTGCGCATGTGCAGAATGTCCGAGATAAAGATTTTATTACTACTGTGAGTATTTTGATTTTAAATGCGGGTTAGGTTTCTGAACTGAGCATTGATAGCTTATGCTATATTTTTAGCATTTGTAGCTTTATGCTATATTTTATGCTATATTTTTATGCTATGTTTTAGGAATATTAGGAACTTTTTGCAATAAATATCTAACATTTCTCATTCTTTTTTACAGTGCACCAAAAAGCTGATCATCATTTGGAATGATACAATTAGTGAAAATCATGTGGAAAGTGCATTAGGCTCAGTTAAGGAAAAACATTAATGTGATTATAGGCAGTCGCATGCAGGCAAAGTTTTCGTCCACATAATGTTATGTGTTTTTGAGTCGTTTTTGTAAACTTCATCTTTCCCAAAAGCCTGTAAAGAAACTTTTGAGACAACATCTATGTGTGTTCTTTTCATTTTCAGCTAAAGTTTTTATTTTCTTCTTCATATAGAATGTATTTTTATTTCAAAATTTATAAACTGGAATATTAAGTGTGCTCTTTAAGTTCAGGTGACTAAGTATTGTTTTGTATATTTATGTAACAAACATCATACGAAAATAACTTTCTATTCATTTCCTAGATTAACAGTATAAAGCTTTATTTTGAAGCTATTTCGTTATTGATCCACCCCAATTAAATTTTTAAATTAATGTGCAATTTAGTAGACCAAAAACCGAGTGAATGAACACTGATTTTTTGTAGATGGCTGAAATGTGAATGTCTGAGGTTCTGGCCTACTACGTTGCTGTCAATCTGGCGGTCTGGAGTTTGGGGAGCTTTTCTTCAGATGTAAAATAAATACGTTTTAGCACCCCTTAAAATCCTCCTCCCCCTTCGGTAGATAGCCCTCGTGTAGCTTTGCTTTAGCAAGCTGAAAACCCTAGCATGTACAAAACACTTACTTTTAATTTAACAATCTGAAGAATCACGTTTAAGTTTAATATAAAATATGTACTTACAATATTATTGGCTAATAAATGTTCAGTGCTCGGTTATTTTTAGTGGATATACAGGGTTATTATGATTAAACTTTGCCTGTAAACAGGGCTTTACAGCTAAAACGTGTGAACGGATGGTAACCAAATTTGGTGTATAGACTAACTAGTACAAGAGATGTTCTCAAGGAATTTTGAAAAAAGAAAAATAGTTCAAAAATGTCCACTAGGTGGTGCTCTCATGAAAAAAAAAAACAGCAAATTTAACAATAGAAATGGCTAATTCAAAATCTAAAAACAATTTCAACACTTATTCAATAGTTTTCGAGCATTTATTAATTAGTTTGATTAAATCTCTTTTTGAGCTGAATTTACAATGCAAAGCGCCATCTAGTGGATACTAAATCAATGTTCCAAAAATGTGCACTAGGTGATGCTTTCATGAACAAAAACAGCAAATTTAACAATGGAAATGCCTAATTCAAAATCTAAAAACAACTTCAACACTTATTCAATAGTTTTTGAGCATTTATTAATTAATTGGATCTCTTTTTGAGCTGAATCCACGATGCAAAGCGTCATCTAGTGGGAAATAAAAAAATTCAAAAAATGTCCACTAGGTGGTGCTTTCATTAAAAAAAAAACAGCAACTTAAAAATGGCTAATTCGAAATCTAAAAACAATTTTAACACATTTAATACTTTTTGCGCATTTATTAATTAATTTGAATCTCTTTTTGAGCGTAATTCACGATGCAAAGCGTCATCTAGTGGACACTTTTTGAACTGAAATTTAAAAAAGAACTTAATGAGCGCATTTCATATGCCCAAGTTATTTGCATCTACTCATTCGTTTCAGTTGCAGAATGCTGTCTATAGGGGAATTTTAGCTGTAACCAACCTATAGTTAACTTTCATTATCTTAATTTAAAGCAAAACATTTTAAATAAGAACTTTCTGTACAAAACCATCCCCATGAGTAAAAAACTCTTTCTTGTAGAACACACTTTTAGATGTCAAAATTTAGAACCATAAAAAGTATTATTACTTTGTCTTTTGGTGGGTTTTTTTTTGCAACCACTTCACGCAACTTATGAAAGTGATAATGGTATTAGTTTGAAAGTAGAACATGTTGACTATATCCCCCTTCCTGCACCTAATGTTCCACCTTACTTAAAAGAGATTCTGCGGATTTTCACTTCAGAATTTTATTTTTTTATGATTTTTTTAAAATCTAGATGTCTTCTGTTCTTTTTTTCTTTCTGATTCAATGGTTTTTGTGCAAGAATACTTTCATTGGATTTATTATTAAACCTCTTAAATAAGTGGAAAATAGTAGGTTGTTGACACTTTTAAGGAAATGAAGATTTTTGGTGCTTTATATTCAGAATGAAATTAGAATTAGTTCTTTTGTTTTATTCCGTGGATTTTTTTTTTGTTTTTTTATATGCTGGAGTACTTTTGTAAAAGTTTTAAGTAGAGTGATATATGAAGAGTACATATACAGAGTGTCCCAAAAACACTGATGTAAGCTTTTATTCCTTAAATACTGATAATAGCCATCAATAAATTACAATTTTACCTAAAAAAATAATTATAATTTAATGGTATCTATTGGGTGATTCCACGGTAACTCATGCTACATTTTTTTAAAAATCGCAATTTTTAACTGGCATGATAATAAAAAAATGCATTTATTTTCATTTCAACAAAATTCATGCTGTTAAAAAATTGTTTTTTTTAAATCATTAAAAATCTTATAACTAATTAATATTTTGAAATATTAATTAAATTGCTTGGTAACTCATGCTACTAAAAAAAAAGACATTAACATTAATGCCCATACTACAGAGTTGTATTTCTGCTAAAATTCTTCTTCTTAAGTGCTATTATTTATGAGAGCTTATATGAACCTTTCTTATTACAAATATCATTTAATTATGTATATAATTTTGTATATTAGTTTTGTTTATTAGTTTTGTATATTATATAATTGGTTATTGAATAGAAATGTGGTAAGTGTACTGTAGCTTAGGCTGCACAAGTGGGTAACCCATACTACAACGTAGATGTGTGAGTTTGAAGTATTGTCATTCTGATTAAAACAAACTTTAGCACAAAATAAACTGTTGCCAACACAGCTACAACAATTCGGAATAATTTATCACACAATTTATACACTGCTGGCCATCGTAAATGCAACACCCTGAAGGAAGCATGCAAATAATATGAAATTTACAACATGCATTAGCTGAGGTGAGATATGCAAATGATTAGAATTTCAGCGCAGACGCACATCAAGCGCGCCTGTGGCGCCACCTCAAAGCGCTATTTAAGGCTTGGAGATTTCGACGGTTTCAAGTACAGCAATTGTGTTTTTCTTGCTTTTTTTTCAAAAAAACGATAAATTATGCCTCGTAGGAAACAACGATCATCTTTTGATCAAGTATCCGAGTTTGACAGAGGAAGGATAGTGGCATACCAAGATTGTGGGTTATCTTTCAGGGAAATCGGTCGTCGTATTGGACGAAACCAAACAACTGTGATGCGGATATGTGATCGTTGGGTGCAGGAGGGTACGACGGACAGACGTGATCGACCGCATCGACCTCAGTGCACCACGTCACGTGATGACAGGCAGATTGTACGCATGGCAGTGACGGACCGCTCAGTCACATCACGAACCATATCACAGCAGATTCAGTCTGTAACGCATCATCCAGTGTCTGCGCGTACCATTCGACGTCGTTTACAGCAGAATGGTCTGTCCGCAAGACGTCCGTTGCTTTGTCTACCTCTGACGCGGAACCACAGACGTCTCCGCCACCAATGGTGCGATGAAAGAAGGATGTGGACGACAGAATGGAATGAAATTCTCTTTACTGACGAGTCACGCTTCTGTATGCAACACCACGACGGTCGGATTCGAGTCTGGAGACACCGTGGAGAGAGGATGCTGAACAGCTGCATTATGCACCGTCACACTGGTCCTGCACCGGGTATTATGGTATGGGGCGGTATCGGATATCTCTCTCGCACTCCTCTAGTACGCATTGCCGGTACTTTAACCAGCAAGCGCTACATCTCCGAGGTGTTGGAGCCAGTTGTCCTTTCTTACCTTCAGGGCTTGTCAACAGCCATATTTCAGCAGGATAATGCACGGCCACACGTGGCACGCATTGTCCAAGGGTTCTTCGTCAATCACCAGATTGAATTGCTTCCCTGGCCGGCGCGCTCTCCGGATCTTTCGCCGATAGAAAACATGTGGTCCATGGTTGCTCAACGACTGACCCAGAGTTCATCCCCAGCTGTCACACCAGATCAACTTTGGCAACGTGTGGAAGCTGCTTGGTCTGCTGTACCCCAAGAACACATTCAAAGTCTCTTTGAATCAATGCCGAGGCGTGTGGCAGCTGTGATCTCCAACAACGGCGGCTACTCTGGGTACTGATTTTGGCAGGAACCACGCTTCATAGAATGCTGTAAATTTAATCATTTGTTACTTGGTCAACATGTTATCTACACAATAAATTTTGTTGTGATATCTCTTGTTTTTCTTGGTGTTGCAATTTGGGTGGCCAGCAGTGTATTTCTTTTCTTTTCATTTCTTTTTTTTTCTTCTTTTTTTGAGTTAAATTTTGTATTTTTTTAAAATTTAATATCCTGGCAATTTAAATCGATATTATACAATTTTGTATCTCTTATTTCGTAATTCTATAATTTACTGTATAGGTCTGTGGTCAATATTTAAAGCATAAAAGATGATGTCAGTACTTTCTGGGATACCCTGTATATATCTTCATGTGCAGATGTATGAATGGTCCGTGAATCGTTGAGGAAAACTTTTTCATTTTAAGAGAACTCAATAGAAAGAAGTGTAATGGAATCCAATCGGATTCCATTACACTTCTTTCTATTGAGTTCTCTCGGAGGATCAAAGAACCAATTAGCGTTATGAATTTTTATAGTATCTCTACGTTGCTCAGGTATGACTTTCCACAGTTTCTTACGGCAAATTATGAAAAATAGAGTCTATATTTTATTGAAGAGGAAATACGACAGTCGAATTACTTTCTTTGTAAAATCAGGTCATTTTGATGGTTAAAAGTTTATTTAATCATCTTTTCCCAGCGAAAACTAGTGCAGAAATGGCTATTTTACCATGAAATATTATTCTAATTGTATTCCTTGATATTACATTATCCAGGATCATACTGACAGTTAACCGGCGATTACATTGAAAATTTATTATAATAACTGGGTTATTCCTTTAACCAATATTCCACTAAGCGAATTTGATTGTACCAGTTTTACAGAAAGAGTGATCCGGGGTTTGCATACCTTATCAATTAAATAAAAATATTTATTAGACCCTTTTTCGGGATTTTATATAGTTTTATTTTTTCAAATATGAGATTGTTAAGATAACTCAAGAATGTCCTTTACAATACCAAACTTATTTTTTTAACGGCTCACTTTTTTAACAACAACATTCACTTTTTAATAACCTCGACATACAGATACATTAATAGAAAAAAATAACTCAAAGCGTCAACAATGTCCATTTTAAGGTGATTTACAATAGCGACACACAGAAAAAAAAACGTTTATCACAAGGTTTATTTTTATATAAAAAAAGAATTATGTAATCTTTATTACAAACACTGATTTATGTTCTCCTAAACTAAATTCACTCCAGACAAACACAGAATTCTAAACACGTTTTCTTCCTCAGAACGTATCAAGAAACTATAATTTATTCCATATTCCGGCTGCAGTGGGAAATCGGAAAAATAATTAAGGCTTCTCTTTGAATATTTCTTTTCCTTTAAAAAAAATCACAATGCGGTAATGAATTCTGTGCAGAAGCCCCATGAGCATTGAAATCTTCACTGTATGTCAAGGAAGTTTCTTTGATTACCAAAGTATGTATGAGGTATTTAGTCTTTAAACCTATTTTAGAAATTAATGGTCAAACTAAATCGTTAAATAACAAAATATGCCTCAAAATAATTTTGTTGCAGAACCACTACATTTCGCTATTTTCATTAAAGTTCTGTTAGTAAGCTCTGAAGAAGTGCTTCCCAACTACTAGCCCGAAAACCGCTGTCAGTCCGCAAGACTAGCGGTTCACGCATACCAAATGTATGATAAAAATAATGAACAGCAAGCATCTCTCTAATACACTCGAATCCGCTTAATGTGATAGCTATTTTGCCACGCAAATTTATTCTATTAAGCTGGATTTTCCATTATCCGAGATCTGGCTAATTATTACTGTTCCGTACATTGAAAATTTACTACAATAAGCAGGATGTTTCGTTATACGAGATGACACTGACTAAATATTACGCGGCTCGGTATATTGAAAATTTTATTACAATAACCAGAATATTCCATTATCCGGGATCACACCGACTAATTATTACGGTCTGGTATATTGACAGTGTATTACAATAAGCGGGGTATTCTATTATCCGAAATAACACTGACTAATTATTACGGTTTCGTACATTGAAAATTTACTACAATAAGCGGGATATTCTATTATCAGAGATCACACTGACTAATTATTACGGTTTGGTACATTGAAAATGTGTTACAATAACCTGGATATTCTATTATCTCAGATCACACTGACTAATTATTATGGTTCGGTGATTTAAAAACGTATTACAATTAGCGGGATATTCTTTTAGCCGATATTTGATCAAACGGGTTGGACTGCATTTACATTGATTTGATACATAAAACGCATGCTTATATAATATTTATTATTTTTCGATCAGTCTGGTCCGCGAATATTTTTTTTTATTTTGCCGTTCGCTGATGTGAGAAGGTTGAGAAACACTGATCTTTAATGTAGAATTTCTTTCATCTATTTGTTTTAAGAATAGTTTGTATGCATATTTTTAACTGTATTCTCTTTCAAAAAACACAGTTTGTAGTAGAAAGCTACTTGTGATCTGTGTGCTATTCAACTAAAATGAAAATTCTTTATTTTTAATATATATTTTATATTGTTTTACAAACATTCTTTTTAAATACTAGTACATTTTTAAAACAATATTCTGCCAATAACCCGTTGTGAAGTAATGTTTTTAGTAATTGTACAGTTTATTAAATTGGAAGGTGGTAACAAATAACAAAAACAAAGCTTTTGAAAAAAATATTATTTTTTAATTAATTAAAATTCCAACAGGATTGAAATATGTAAACTGTCATCTATTTTTCAAAATTTTTATTAAAATAATTACTTGAATCTTAATTTATTTCTACCGTGAAATGCCATGGATAAATCGATGACCAATGGATAAAACGAATAATGCATTTTATTGTAAATACATTTAACCCATTTATGCCTAGTGTCCCTTTTTTGGGACGGCATTTTCGCTATTAGTCGAAAACGTTATTTATTTTTCCTAGCCTTTGTTCATGAGTATTGAGCCTCAACTCTACAAAATATTTTAACATGACCCAGTAGGATGTTGATATTTCGATTTTTATGCATAATGATTTTAAAAGAAATCATCCCTTGTTCAAGAAGTTGGCATCAGAAATTTATCTATTATTTCTGTTATCAGTAAACATCGAAGAAAGTCGCAAAAATATCCAGGCACAAATAGGTTAATATTTTAGTACTTACAAGATTATCAAGCTATGCAAGTGCAATTTATCTCATTGAATATAATTCGATGAAGAAAAATAACTTGCTGACAGTAACTTTTCTTTTCTAATATTTAGTTCACAGCATGTGTAGGGGAAGAATGTGAAATTTTTATTATTAATATAAATAAGAAATTAAAATTCCATTACAACTGATACATGAAAAATAAATCATTATTGTAATATTCATATTTAATTAAGAACAACATTTAATATGATTGTATTAAATGTTGTTAATTCAATGGGTTCATCGGATATTCAATGAGATAATGAACGGTTTTAATCCATAGAGTTAAAATTAGGTAATAAGAAGAATCTCATATAGAATGAAACCCTTCATTAGAGTTAAGTGAATGTTATTGCTTCATCTAACATGTAGAAAATATACACACGAACTTAAGAAGTTACAGCAGCATGATTAAAAATTATAGTTACAAAAATCATATGTTACTTTATGATATGCATACTTCAGGCATATATACCGTCATTACCAACTAATTATTTGATGATTATTTGTTAAATCATAAAATAAAATATCCAGTGCATATTAGAACGGTTTTAATTTAAAGCTTGGTTTCTTACTCAACGCTGAATGAGGACCGCTATTTGGCAGTTACTGCCAAAAGAAACAGACGGAGTACAGCATCAGACCTGTCTCGTCAGCTCTCTTCAGCTACCGGTACGACAGTTTCAAGGCAGACCGTGTACAGACGCTTAGGGCACATTGGTCTATATGCTCGTAGGCCTGTCAGATGTGTTCCACTTACCGCAACTCACTGTCGCCTGCGATTAACCTGGAGTAGAGAGCATGCATCGTGGACACCGCAACAGTGGTTTTGTGTGATGTTTTCCAGGTTTAGTTTGGAGTCTGATTCTCGCCGGACATTCATCTGGAGAGCGCCAGGTACCCGTTACCACCAAGAGAACACCATTGAAAGACACCGTTACGGTGGTGCAGGATGGCTCGTTTGGGGAGGAATTATTCTTGGTTCCAGAACTGACCTGCATGTTCAGAGTGTAACGATGACAGGCCACATCTATCGGGATGTCATTCTGGAACAACATGTACGTTTGTTTCGGGGCGCCATGGGTGCTGAATTTGTGTTTATGGATGACAACGCCCGTCCTCACCGTGCAAACATTGTAGACGAATGCCTTCAATCGGAGGATATCACCCGTATGCATTGGCCAGCATACTTACCGGACTTGAATCCAATAGAGCATGTGTGGGATATGCTTGGCCGACGAATTGCAGCCCGTCAACCCCCTCCCACCTGTCTACCGGAACTTCGGAGTGCATTGCTTGATGAGTGGTGTAATACTCCCCAAGATCAGATTGATCATTTGATACTCAGCATGCCTAGGCGTTGTCAGGCCTGTATTGCATCGTCCGGGAGACATACTCCGTATTAACCATCCTACTAACCATGTTATACTGTTTTTTTTTGTAAATAGGTTCTTTTTTGAAATTTGGTCAAGGGAGTAAAACTTGCAATTTTTATTAATTATGTCAAACATATAGCATCTTTTTTGCTCTTTACTTTTTGTTTAATAAATAGACTTTACAAATAAGTCAAATTTGTTTTGCTTCTTTCTCTTTCTTTGCCTGAACTTCATTATCCTTAATTTATGGACATGAGTGTAGTTCTTTTTACATGTTCACAGTAAATTAAAAAAAAAAAAAATACTTGTTTTATTTAATATTTCGATGTTTACATTTTTCTGCCTCAAAAACATAAATCTTACTTTCAGTTTCTTTACTTCATTTATTTAAATGACATAACAAATTAAATTGTTACAAAATTCGTAATCAGTATGGTGCATGCTGTCATAGATTTTATTTCGCTTGTTGGGTTACAAACGCTTTTGTTCATTCATAAATACTTTATTCCTACTTGATTTCTTTATTACATATCACTAATTATTTTTCATGTATACTGGTATCATATTCCGCAAAATACTCTAATTTATTTTCCCCTCAACATCAGGCTTAATTAAATTTTATAATTCATATAAACATCAATATTTACACACTGTTTCACTGATTAAACATATATAATTCATAGTGAGTATAATGAAGATAAATGTATGCATAGAAATGTTTAAGGGGAGAAAAAAAAACATCAACACACAAAAATATATTTAAAAATATTTCACTGAAAAAAATTATCACTTCAAAATCCAGCGGGTAAATTTGCTATTCTAATTTTACAACAGATTAATTATTTTTAACCATTTTTATTCTGTTATTAAAAAAATAAATTAAAGAGTATATATATAAATAAAATGACAATAAGACTATTTTTAATAGTCACTAAAAGTGCAAAAGAACACCTTTCCCATTTTCTCTTTATTATTGCCAGGAAACAAACTAGCATTTTTTCCCCACTGTATCTAATTAACACATATGTAAGGAATTGAAATTTTACGTAAAAGATAAAAATTAGTAGAGCTATTTAACTGAAATTTAAAACAAGTTATAATTTTAGTTTTGAAATACCTAAACATTTTTTAGCTTTCCTTTATTTTTAATTATTTATTTGAACAAACAGACAGTATCAAGTAAAAACGTGTGTTTAAAAAAAGTCCTTCTTTGAAGAAGAAAAATCAAATTTAGACGACGAGAAAAAGTTTATTGCTTTACTTTGTCATTTTCAATTCTTTTTAGATACTATGGACACCTTAGATATGTGGTAATGGTATAAGTTTGAAAGTGGAGAATTGTTAAGATTTCTCTCGATTCTAGGCACATGTTCAAAGCATAGAAATACTTTTAAAAGGATTCTATAGACCGTCATGTGAGAATGTAATTTTTTTCAGCTTCATCTTCTACAAGCCTTCTTCTTATGATTGAGCAGTTTTCAATGTAGGAGTACCATGAAATTCAATTGATTGTTAAAAAAATCTCCTTTTGGTTTAAAGTAGGTAGATAACACTTTGAGGAAAATCTATTTCAGATATCTTAGACGCTTAGAAGTATTGTTAGTTCATCTCTTTTTGCTTTATTTTTTAATTCGCTTGTGAGTATTGTCATGTATTTTTTAAAGATCAACGAAGAAAGCAACATTGCATTTCATTTGTCATTTTACATATAGGGATTATATTAAGGAAATAACCAAATTAAAACTTCATCTATCGTACACTATTTTAGAATGAATAACTAAATATAATTCCACGTTTTTGAATATTTTTTTATGCTTTTGCCCTTTAAAAGTGATAAAAATCGAAAAAAGAGCTGTCGTATATATGATTCCATATTTACATAAATAATTTGTCTACATGCAGGAAATTTGGCATATCAGTACAGCAGCCTTTTCTGTTTACATTAGCCTCTTTAAAAGTTTTTCATGTTAATTAGACAATTTTGATTTATTACCAGATTAAAAGCAACTATTTTCCATGTGATAGTTGCTTTTAATCTGTTAATAAATCACTGCGCGCAGATTAGCACACATAAAAATCCTTTTACAGGTTCAATATTTTTTTTCTACATGCAACCTTAAAAAGCATAATTAAAATGACCTAATTTTGTACCCGACGTCACATATAATTTTTTAATTTACAAATGATTTAATTTGTTAATTAGTGGAAAAAAAATTCATTATTATTTTTCTTTTGATAGGTATGTGACATCTACATAGTAATAAGTCATTTTAATTATCAGAGTGTATACAGAAAAAATATTGAGTCTTTAAAATGATTTTTATGTGTGTTAGGCTGCGTGCAGTGAACAAAATACAAAAATAGTTGCTTTTAACCAGTGAATAAATTAATTCTTCTTAATTAACTTAGAAAACTTTTGAAGACTTTAATATAATCAGAAAATATCATTAAGTTGATATACGAAATTTCTTACACGTGAATTAAATATTTTTGTAAATACAGGATAATATACATAGAAGAACTTTTTTCAACTTGCACTATATTTAAAGGATGCAAGACCCCTTAAACATAAGCTCTAGCATTTTTAACAATATTTTTCTTGTATAGTGCTCCGAAACATGAAAAACAAGTTTTAATTTTTTTTTAAATTTGCTGTCTAGTTCTTATTATAACAAGAAATGAGAAACCTATGCGACCGGAAGACAAAAGTGTGCTTATGAAGCTGTAAATATATCCTCTTTGCACTGTTATAGTATTCTTTTTAGCTGTTATTTTCTAAAACAGCATCTATCTTCATCAAGGAAAGGGGATATTACTCTTAAAGTGAACAGTTGAACCAAACTTTTATAACTTTAATTTTAAAAACAGAAAAAGTCTTTTTGAAAGTTTCACCTTTCTTCACAGAGGTGTGTTCTTTTTTCCGACCGTTTTAAAATCCTTACTGTGAAATATTATGTGATTCAGCGGAAAAGTTTATCTCAAATAGGATGCGCGACTAACATCATTAAACTAAATTTTATTTTTCATCGAGTATCTACTTATAAAATACGCTAACGTACGCGGTACCAGAATTGACGATATCCCTATGCTGGGAACGGCAACAACTAGATGTAAACATTAGCGTAATAACAATAACACCAGCGCAAAACATCATAGTAATAGAAATGAAATTCAATAATAAAAACAGTACTAGTAATAAAAAATTAATAAT
>JAWZYV010017763.1:0-31000 GCA_038373885.1 Cheiracanthium punctorium
TACGATCAAAATTATCGTTCCTAAACCTATATTTACATTCAGCAATTTTGTGTGAATAACTATTATAAGCATAACATTTTTTCCTGGTAGCTCCAAAATTTTTATTTTCTTTCTCTGGCACGGGGCTAGAAAATGTGTCATTTTCTTCATTCACTTTTTTAGGAAATGTTTTATTAAATATAACACGAGCTGATTCATATTCTTCTAACTTTTCTACTATTTCCTCCCTAGTGTTCCACTTATGCCAGTTATCTATAAAATGTTCTTTAACCTCTTGTGGCACTCTTCTTTTTACCTGGTCAGAAACTATCAGTTCACAAAGACCAGTGAAATCTTTAACATTAACGCCACGAATCCATTCTTCAAAATAATGGTTAAGTTCAAAAGCGAATTCTCGCCAAGAACAAGAACTTTCTTTTTTATGAAAAAATAACTTTTGTCTAAACTGGGTCATTCCATTTCAAATCAACCAGGCCATGTCACCCACCGTCTCGGATTTCTTTGAAAATTTTTATAAATGTAGCCATTAGTGTTCTAACTAACAATGTAAAATTTTACTTCAATATCTCTAATACTTTTTAAGATAAAAATTATTAAAATAATAGGAAAGTGACCATGAATGGCGTTTTTGCATACACTTATTTTAATGGTGCTTTCTCAGATAAAAAATCATAACTTTCTTTATTTTCAATATATTAAATTAAAATTTATACCAAAATGGTCACAAAGGTTTGGAGATTATAGAAAAAATTAATTTGATAGTGCTGTTTAAAACTGGAACCCCCCAAAAATTCATAAACTTTGTTTTTTTCCAAAAAAATTTCATAAAAACAATAATTTTGCAAAAGCTGTTTCAGAAAAAGGCACAGCTCTTAACAAAGCAAACTATTTTTTTACTTACATGTAAATGCATAAATTAAGATAATTTAAAATAAAAACGGTGGTATTTTGAGTCCTAATAGGTTAATTTAATTAAAAACCAAATATTTTGATGATTTTTCTTAAAATGTTATGCTGCATGCAAATGTTATTATAAAATAATTTTTTATTTATTTAATTTAAAAAGGTGCTTATTTTATTTAAAAATTAATGAGTTAAAATTATTTTACTTAAAATTTAATTTTTTATTTTTAAAATATAAAACTTTTTAAACAAAATCTGATTATACATATAGTAAATATGTGTCAAAACTTAGAAGTTTTTCTTTCTTTCTTTCTTTTTTTTTTTTTTTTTTTTTTGTTATTGTCAACTACAAGTCGAATTACACTCATTCTGACTTATTTTAGATCAGTAATATAAATGTTAATTTTATTTATTTTTAATGTAGACAATGCTTTGTTTATAATGGGAATCTCCTCACCTGTCAGTTAAAAACTTGGTATTTATTTATATTTAATTGTGTGTCATAGGAAATCAAGTTAAAATAGTTTATTAATGTTTAAATCAGTATTTTTTTTAATCAGTTCAAGCAAAAAGGAAAAGAGAGAGTGTGTCAATAACAAATAATAAAAAAATTGGGGTTGGGGAGAAAAAGCGGAAACAGGCTGGTTTTTTTTTTTTTTTTTTTTTTCCCCCAGAAATGATGCAACTTTGTTATTTTTATGCAATTAAGTTATCCTAATTTAGAGATTCAAAGATTTTTTTAATATCTCTTCAGAAGTTGTACTATGCACTTTTAGTAACAGTTATTCTAACAGTAATGAAACATGCAGAAAAAGAAATTTAGTTAAATTTAAGTGCTGCATGGTTGGAAAATTTTCAAATTTAAATGTCTCCGCCAATTCTGTAATTTTTTTAAATTTTTTTTTTTTTTGGGGGGGGGGTGTAAATTGCCTGAGGCATGAAGAAAGCATATCTGTATATTGTTTATATATAAAACAATTATTTATTTATAAATAAAATTTATATTGATTTATAATTAAAACAATTTTAAAAACTTTTGTTTTTATCATAATTTTGTTTATTTTTACATCAGTTTAAAAGAACTATGACAGTAGTCTCTTTTTAGTCAACAGGCTTTTGGACTGTAACTAGATCAGATCACATGCTTTCTGTTTGTTGTGTGGTAAGGAGCTGGTGTAATCTGAGAAGATGCAGGGGGAGATACTGAGTAGTGTAAGATAGTAAAGGCCATTGCCCACACCCAGTGATTGCTGCGTTTACAATGTATTTGAAGGAGGATATTTGGCCACGTCTTAAGGCCTCTGCCGATATCCAGAGACCGTCGCGGGCCGCTTGTCCAATTATCACTTGTAAGCAATCAATTTTTCACACTCAGAAGAAAGGGGGAGATACTTCGAACAATAGGTAATTGTTGACCGCGGATAATATTGCGGTTTTTACGCTTGTGGTTTCCACCTTATCTATTATTCGGTAGAGGACACCTCATGTGTCGCTGCCAGTCGCCGCTTCCAAACCCCCTCAAATACATTGTAGCCGCGACGGTCTCTGGTTATCAGCAGAGGCCTTTACATTGGGTGACACATATGCTGTCCTCTACCGAACAATAGATGGGGTGTGAAACCACAATATTATCCACGGTCCCCAATTACCTTTTGTCCGGAGTATCTCTTTCTCTGCAGTGCGAAAAATTTATTGCTTACATATGATAATTGGCCAAGCTGCGAGCGGCTCCCTCTCGATGTGGAAAGCGGCCTTAAAGGGGTGGGGTCCACTCCCTCTTCCAATGAGTCACCCTCTTATTTGCAGGTGTGAATATCTCTTCCTTGGTCAGATGCTTTGAGAATTGGAATCAGTTTTGCCTTTCTTTGATTAAGTGAAGATGTTCTTTGAGTAATTTGGAATTGTTTTTGATGTTCTCTGGGATTGTTGAAATTATTTTAAAGAGTTAAACCAATAATCCAAAGTTAAATTATCCAGCTTTATATATAAGCTCATTTTTGTTTATCTAATTGAAAGACTTTAAATTAGAATGTTTTTTTTTTTTAATAGTATTGAATATCAGTTCCATTTAATAGGGCAGCAGAACATTCTCAAACGTGCTTTAGTATTAGCTAAGAAAATGGAACTGAATGCCATAAAAGGACTTATACTCAAGTAGAAACTGTATCAAGTTCTGCATTATTAAGCCCTTCAGACTTGAACTTAATAAGTTTGAGAAGTAATGTACAATCTGAGCTTTTACTTAATATTTGTGAACAACACAAATTATTTTATTTGAATAAATTTGAAATACTTCAAGCATCATGTTTTGACCCGTTTAAGTGCCATAAAAGAAAGAGAAAAAAATGTTTGAGAACCATTAATTTAAATTTATCTGAGGTAATTAACAAATTGCCGAACTGTGAAAAATCGATTCCTGGACAAAATAATATGTAGTTTTTGTAGGAAGAACGTAAACAAACTTTCTGAGATTGATTACAAAGTATCAACTGTCAGTGATACCAGTGACAAAGTATCTACTGGCAACTGGCAGTGATGAAACTGTCACTTTCAAAACAAGAAGCTTTAGAAGATGCTATAATGTATCATTACAAAACATAGGTGAATCTCAAGAAAAATGTTTAATTTGTAGTTGACAATAAAAAAAGCTAGAAAAATTTTGATGCATATTAACTATATATATTTCCGATTTTGTTTAAAAAAAATTTTATTTCAAAATAATTTAAATTTTAAGTAAAATAACTAACTCATTATTAACTTTTAAATAAAATAAGTGCTTTTTAAAATTAAATAAATAAATAATTATTTTATAATAACATTTGCACGCAGCATAACATTTTAAGAAAAATCATCAAAATATTTGGTTTTTAATTAAATTAACCTATTAGGACTCAAAATACCACCATTTTTATTTTAAATTATCTTACTTTATGCATTTACATGTAAGTAAAAAAATAGTTTGCTTTGTTAAGAGCTGTGCCTTTTTCTGAAACAGCTTTTGCAAAATTATTGTTTTTATGAAAATTTTTTGAAAAAAAACAAAGTTTATGAATTTTTAGGGGATTCCAGTTTTAAACAGCACTATCAAATTAATTTTTTCTATAATCTCCAAACCTTTGTGACCATTTTGGTATAAATTTCAATTTAATATATTGAAAATAAAGAAAGTTATGATTTTTTATCTGAAAAAGCACCATTAAAATAAGTGTATGCAAAAACGCCATTTATGGCCATTTTCCCATTATTTTAATAATTTTTATCTTAAAAAGTATTAGAGATATTGAAGTAAAATTTTATATTGTTAGTTAGAACACTAATGGCTACATTTATAAAAAATTTCAAAGAAATCCGAGACGGTGGGTGACATTTTTGGAATTTACTGGTTGATTTGAAATGGAATGACCCAACTGTTTTGCAGTCAATTTAAATCTTTTCAGCAATACTGCTTTAATGTGATCATAATCATTCGAAACATTTTCAGGTTCTCGTGTTATGATTTGCGCGATGTCTAGAGGTAGTAACCCTAATAAGTGTGTGACCCAATCATCCTTTTTAATTTCGACTCTTGTGGCTTGCCTCTCAAATAAAGCCAGATACGTGCTAATGTCTGCTTTTGGATCCTTCGAATCGAAACGTTTGATTATTTTTGTAAGATCTATTTTGTTTTGGATTACAAAAGGTTCTGTACTGTTCCCCTTCTCATAATTTTTTGATTTTAATTGTTCCAATTGGAATTCACGTTCTAATTTCTCCTGTTCTAATTTTTCCCGCGCTATCTTTTCTTCGCTTTCGCGGTCTGCCGCAATGTTACTGAGAACATATTTTGTGAATTCTTCATCGTACTTCGCATCACTAATAATAATATGTTTCATTTTAGCAATAGTTGGGTTATCAGGAATCTTTAAATCCAATTCACACATTAATTTAATAATATCCTCTTTACTATGTTTTCCGATGTACGACATGGTTGCTGATAAAAAAAAAATTGAGTACTTACAGTTTGCAGTCTTCGGCGATCAAACTCGCCCTGGTAATCCACAACAGATACGTGAGCACACAAAACTTTCCTTGAAGCACAGATACTTTACACAATAATCAATTCAATATTCCATATTATTCTTCACACTTATCCAATTCTATTCTTTTCAATTTAATCAGATTCTATCAAATCTAATTCTAATTCTGTCCCGGCAAAAAGTTCCAAAAAACTAGAGGGTTTTCGATATCGACATCCACATCCCGGCAAAAGTCCCCAAAAACTATAGGGTCGTACTGACCCTATGAATTGACGAATCACTATTATGCGCTTCAAATTTAGCAGAGGTAAAGCACACATTGAGGAGGCGAAGTTACTTGGACATACACACATTTAATAAATCTTCTATTTACACAGGTATGCTTGAAAATTGGTACCACTTAGGTAAGAAAACAGAACATCATCCACACAGGATTCACTGCTTAAAAAGAACAAGAATATACGCCACCCAGGCATGCATGAAAAAGTTCCATCTCAGTTCAATATCTCCGACCGTCTCTGTCCACTTCGACTCCTACTCACTGCTCGCCTCTTCCGAATTCGCCAGCCAACGAAAAACAAAACATCACGTGACCTCCCACGTCAGGGGGGGGGGGGGGTCTCAAAGGAAGGGGTGAGGCATCTGCGCTCTGATCGAAACTTCGGATTCGGATAGGTTTCCTTATCACACAGGAGCCGCTGGCCACCTTCTCATGGTCTTTCTGGAGTCGAATCGCCTACGCGCGATCAGAGAGCTACGTCCAACATCGCTCCTACGCGAGTGTGGTCTCATTCGGATCTGCTACCTTGAGCTCCTAGACTCTGATAACCTGCGGTAGTTGCTGTAGATGAGGTTGTGATGCCATCTGCTGGAGAGTTGCGCCTCTTGATTACCACATTTATTTTTGTATTTTTTGCACTTTATTTTTCTTTTCCTTTTATCCCTTCCCCTCCCCCTTTTCCCCCCTGTCCGTGGATTTGTTCTGCTTTCCTTTTTCCCTTGTAGCAACATGCTTGCTTGTTTATCTTTTTTCAGTTCCTTCTGTTCCGTGTTTCGTCACATGACTTTGACTGAGGAAGACCAAAACAATTTTTGGTCGAAATGTACGTATCAACTTACATGTAACATCTCATGTGTGTTTTTTCCCAAAGTTTTTTATTTTCTTAATCGTTTAATACTAGTATTTTGAGTGTTTTTTCCACAAAACTATCAACTTCTACCGCAGTCATCAAGTCTTCAAATGTTTACTTTCTTCTCTTCAGTAGGAAATTAAAGGTTCAGCAGGTCACAGGTTCAAAATTCTTATTGTAAAGTACAAGAATAACCCAGCCAGTCTGGCTTTTCTGACCATGCTTATAGTACACTTAGAATTTTGAGTACAGCGAAACTTCCTCCACATTAATAGACATTTAAAAAATCCCCAGTCCCTTGAGATAGGCCTATAATGCATTTCACCTCTCTTTAGTGGATACTCTTGTTAGAAGACAGGCTTTTAGTGTCTAAGAATTATGGATTTACTTAACTTTTTAATTACTTAACATAGGAAATTTACACAGGAATTTAGCATCGGAAATTTGAATTATGTGCTTGGACTATGCAGTAAAATCATGACTAAATGGCTAATAGAGTGATTTGGGAAAACTTTTTATAGAGAAAATAATAAACAGAATTTGTAGGAAATTCATCACCATTCTAAAGATTTCAATGCATGTTCTCATTTTGAATCAAAATACTTAATACAAATAAGATATAAAATTTTGTAAAGTTACAACACTTGATTATGTGTAACAGTTTCCTTGATTCCATAAATAAATGTTATACATATGTTTAGATTATTTTTACGCAAACTTTCTAAAACAATGCACTGTGCTCATTAATTAGTTTTATCATAGACCTAATGACTTTACCTGTAGTAAACAAGTAAGAAACTCCAAATGTGAATTCTCATCTGAAATCAGTTATCTGAACTCTTTGGTCAAATAACAAAATGGGCTTGGCCAGTTAAAATAATTGAATAGTAAGCTGCATCAGTTAAAATTTAACAATTTTACTTGCAAATTTTAATAAATACTGGTTGATTGAGATTCTGCAAAATGTCCTTAAAAGACAAGAAAGTAAATTAGAAAATTAAATTTATTATATCTTCAGTAAAAATTGGCAAAACATTTCTAATACAGATTCAATTATAAACTGATTATAAAAAACATCAACAAGTGCATTTTTTAAATATTAGTTCATGAGAAAGGAGTCAATGCACAAAATGCTATTCCATAGCATAGGTGCTTGGTTTTTATGAGATAATTTATAATTCAAAAAAAGAAATTCTAAAAATTAAAATTTAGCAACTTTATTTTTAAGTCTCGTGAAATTTCACATCTAATTTAGCAATTTCGTTTTTTATTTATTTTTAAATCTGATAAAATTCCACATCTAGTATACTTTTAATTAAAAAAAAATCAGCTTACACCTATGCTATGTAATTAAAGGAGTATTAGAGTTACAAATTTGAAAATTTCATTTTGTATTAATTTTATTTAATACTTATTTACAATTTAAATATTATGAAAACAAAATTATTTAAGTTAATAATAGTTTAAACAATTCAAAAAAATAAGAAGAATGTAATGATACTTCAATCAAATGTTTTTTGGGGGGAAAAAAGGTAGAATTTATGGAGAAAAGCTGTAGATCATTAAATATGATAAACTTATTTAATAAATAAGTATTGTAGAATAAATGTAATAAAATCAGATTTTATAAAATGAAATACTTTAAGAATGATAATTATTTTCAACTAATCAGGGGCATAGCCAGATGATGGGCTGAGGAGGCTGCAGCCCCCCCCCCTCTCCTCCCTTCAAAATGATACCCTTTACTTAGCTTACAGTTTGATATTTAGCTTACAACTGAACTTTAGCTTACAATTTTGATACCCCACCCCAAAATAAAATCTTAGATACGCTAATACAGCATTATTCTGGATTCTAAATGTAATCAGATATTACATCAGGTCTGGACTGACTAGCTCGGCAGTTGTTGAGGGCCCTGGCAAGGCTTCCCCAAAATGGACATACTACTTTATAATTAAAGTAATTTGATATATACCAGAGTAATATGCCAAAGTAGTTTGATTATTTATTTCCTTGTAATCTTATGCTTTTGCACAGTGACATAACAGAGGAACTCACAGACCCTGTGCCGCGAGGGGTCCCCTGAAGAATCAGGGCCCCCAACAGCTTTAAAATAGTTAAATATGGTTTTTAGATAGATTTGTAATATTTGAAAATTAGGCTAATATTCTATTCCCTCGAAAATCCCCAGTAAGGGGCCCCTTTTTAATATCTAGCCAAAGGTTTCTGGATTCCAGGACAATCTACTAATGTACATTCACAAATGCAACAGAACTCCACATACCATGCAACCATTGTACAGAACTTCTCAAATTCAGACTTTCAAACTCCAAGATTCCTAAAATCCAGACAAAATTCAACATTATAAAATAATAATATTAAAGGGAGAGTAAAGTTTACAGTCCTGGATACAATCTTTTGTTTATTTATTTATTTTGCCATGGTGCATAGTACTGCAGCAAACAATTAGAACTAAAAAGAAAATACTTTTCAGTAGTTGACAATGATAGATGGTAGTACATAATATAATGGTATAATGAATCTTCTGTATTATCTGTACCTTATTTTTTAAGCCTTAAGAACTCTTAAATGAAAAAGCAGTTTTCAGGTAAAAATTCATTAAGCTTTTTTTAAGTGTTCAACTTCTAATATCTGTTTAAAAATTTTCTAATTACTTTTATTTAAATACTGTATTTTCAGTATTTTTACATTTTTAATCCATTTTCCAAACACAGGAGGGGAGGGGTGGCATGGAGGTAGGTCCACAGAAAAATATGAGATGGCATCCCAGAGCCTTATGCAACCCCAATTTTTTATATCCATATTACAGGAAATCTAATCGGGAACCAGTAAAGTCCCACTGATTCTGGATTCAAGAAGTTCTATTGTAAAACTAACTGACTATATTTCTTATATAAATTAAGTTTAGGATATATTAAATTTTGGAATGCAGTATAAAACTAATCAGATACTGTCTTAGTACATCAAAATTAAAAGATAAGAATTGTCAACAACTTTAAAACTA
Source organism: Cheiracanthium punctorium (assembly GCA_038373885.1). Classification (NCBI taxonomy): domain Eukaryota; kingdom Metazoa; phylum Arthropoda; class Arachnida; order Araneae; family Cheiracanthiidae; genus Cheiracanthium; species Cheiracanthium punctorium. The sequence goes on from JAWZYV010017763.1 coordinate 9,075, forward strand.
GGAGAAATCCCTTTAATTTCAGAAAAATCTCAATTTTATCAATACTCTTGTTTGAATGTTGTATTACTAAAATTTCTCACAAGCTGATATGGTTTAACATTAATTTAGAAATAATAATTTTACAATGGTCTATGTAAATATCAAATTTTAGAACTCTTAATTTTCATACAAGTTATAAAATACAGATAACTGAAAGTTACTGATAAAAAATAAATTTAAAGAATGGAAATACAGAACTTACGACTATGACAATGGAAAAGAAAATAATAAATAACGTTTTAATATTTTACGATGTCAATGAAGATTAAGTATTTGTATTTAACATGAACAAAAGTGAATGTAAAAGTGAATGTTATTAAAATCTGCAAAATTAACTGCTTGAGAAGATTAAATTTCTCAGTATCTGGTTATTTCTTCTTATTATAATTTTCAGGAAAATTGGGCAGTTTACCTAAACGTGCCATAATAATCTCCCCCGTGCTCAAAAAAGGAATTTAAAAAAAAAAAAAAAAAAAAAAAAAAAAAAAAAAAAAAAACACCTATACTAGGAAAAAAATATCTCATTAAGTAACACATTCAAGAGTATAGGTAAAAACACTACGAATAATTTAATTAATGAAAACATTACTAAAATAACAAGGACATTAGTTTCAGTGGTGTAGTTGAGGGGGTGACAGGACAGCATCTCCTTACTTTTTTATTTGAGTTTATGTGCTCCCCACCCACTTTTTTTTTTTTTTTTTTTTTTTTTGGATGAAAACAAACTTTTTTATATAAAAATATTCATTTTGTAATTCTGAAAGGTAAACAAAAAGAGTTTTTACACTACTTAAATAAACTTTGTCATTTACATAAGACTTACAATCCCTTTGTAAATGTAGAAAAAGTAAACATATCCCTAGAAATAGAATACAAATATTAGGTTGTAACGAAAGTTTCCTGCCACTGCAAACATCGTCAGCACACAGCTCGCGTTGACGTAATTGCTCATATTTTGTCAAACGATTTTTGGCATTTGAAAGAAAGAGGCTTACTTTATAACACTGTGTTGTGAAATCTGTAAAAAATATAGTTATCATTAAGTATAAGGTGTCCCAAATGGAACTATTACTCTAGAGGATTAGAACCATCATTTACTTCCACTTGTGTTGCAAAAAGTCAGCTACATAATATCAACAAATTATGAGTACAGCTTTAAGTACTATTGTTGCATCATGTGAAACTGTGCAGGTTTGGTACCGAAAGTTCAAAAACAGTTATCTAAGGAGTTAGAAGTTAGTTTTTCAGGCAGATATGGCAGAAAACTTTCGTTACAACCTGATATTATTTTTCAAGTAATGTAACCCTTGGTGGAAAAGTGTTTTCCCAAACAATTTTAAAAAAGTGGGGGGGATGACTCAGAGGTCTGCTGCAAATTAAAAAAAGAAAAGAAAAGAAAGAAATTTTGACAAAGATTTTTGATGATACACATATGTTATCTTTTCAAATAACGTACTCTTGGTTAAAAAGTATCTTCCCAGCTGATTTAAAAGAGGGGAAAACAAACTCAATTAGTAAGAGGTCTAGAGCAAATCAAAAATTATAAATAAAAATAAGAAAAAAAAAAGACATTTTGTCATTAAGATTTTGTATGGTGGTAGATCGAAAAAAATATGTTACTTTTAAGCCAGTATTGATCAAAATGACATCCTGTTTATAACCAAAACTTAAATAATCACGTAAGTGATAATCAATTAATAAATAATTAAAAGTGATTTTAAATTTTGTTTTTAATAACACTACACTAATTACACATATTTAGGCTACCTAAAATGAGTGTCCCCCATTTTTTCTTCTTGGGACTAAGCCACTGATTAGTTTACAGTTGTCTTAAATTTAATATTGCAGCTATGCACTCATTGATTTTTTAAATTGAATACTAGATGTGCCTTGTAATTTAAGGCAGAAATCAATGGAATTTCTTGAGTTGATTAGCCCCTTTTGTAGGTGGGTCATAGTATAATGTTATTTAGCTTTAAATCTACCTCAATAAATGGGATATCTAACATTTAATAAATAAAACATAATTGGACAGGTAGTTTCAAAGATCAGAGAGTTCAAACAAACAAACTCGTCTCTTTATTTCATTAGTATAGATTTATCGCAAATATTTTGTTTGAAAGCCATTAAAATTGAAGAATGTTTTTACATACTGTGTGTGACTCACTTACTATCAAATATAGCTACAAAAGTTGAGTAATGTTTCAGAGATGCAAATACAAATATTTGTGGCAAGAGTAATTCTAAAGAAATTAGCATTTGTAATATGCTTGCCTAAATTTATACAATAACATAGATGAAATTTTGAAAACTTAAAAGAGAGATGTGGTATAAATTTGAAACACATACAGTAGAAAGGTGGAAAAAGCAAAGATAAAACCATATGCTTTTACCCTAAAATTATTTGTTTTTATTGCATTTAATTTAAACAACATGATTACCACAATAGGATTAGCAGTGAGTTAATAAAGCACAACAGTAAATTATAATAAATGTAATGAAATTACTATTTATAAGACAGACATATACTAAAATTTAAAAGAAATATCATTAAAATATTTTCAATGACTTTTTGCAAACATTTTCTGTAATCATGAATTCAATTTTTTATTACTTTTTTAATAAAAGCATCACATATTATGCTTCTTTGATTTTGATGATTTCCCATCATTTAAAAAAGCACTACAGTATTTTAATTTAATGAATGGATTTCTTAATGAATTGGCTGGTTAAAATCAATGACACATTGTCATTTACTTTACGTGAAATTAAATATAAATCAAAACTACAGTGGAACCTGTCTAATGTTGCCACCTTCAGGAATGACAAAACTGTTTACTACACAAAGGTAGTCAATATTTCACACAAAATTTGTTTATGTTCATAATTTTCATAAGCATTTCTATAAATGTTACAAATGATTCACAACAAAACATTAAATGAATAAAATAGGTATGCCCCCCCCCCAAAAAAGAAAATCAAATAATAAAAATGAAGCATGTAAAATTTTACATTAATATTAATATAACATTAATTATATGCTTTCAAGAACTTATGTTTGAATATAGATATAATCTCTTTTTAAATTCCCTTTAGAACCTTTTAAATTAATGCACTATTGTAGTACTTTTTCAACAACACTTAACCAGTATTTTTATGTTTTAAGAATATCATCTATTAAATGTTCTGGATTAATGTAAAAATTTTTAATTAAAGTAAGAAATGTTCACATTTCCCAGTAAAGTGAAATTTTACAAACATGATCACTACAGACAAGAAGACTCTGTACCAGGTTCCAGTGTATTTACAGATCAAGTCAAAATGAAAAAAAAAAAAAAAAAAAAAAAAAAAGAAAGGTAGGGGGAGGGGAACAAGGCACATTCTAATGTATTTGCTGAGGTAATCTGTTCATAAAAGGGATAATTTTTATTATTTTAATCATAATAAATGTGCAACACAGCATCATGCCAGAACAAAGGAGAAACACTATACAGTTTCCTCGCGAATCAATATCCCCATGGAATGATAACAGAATAATGCATATTATTATATTAAGAGGGACTCTATACCAGTTCATGATGTTAGCACGATATGTTTCAGGTATAAACTCACTCTTGATGAACCCAATAGAAGGGTAATAAATACCAACAGCCACTTCAAGCAATAAGAATGAGGAATAGGCAAGAAAAATGTTTGTTTCTGCAAAACTAGAGGCTAATGCACAGCCACACTGTGACACAACAGCTAAGACAACGGCTAGAAGAAGCATGGTATGTGGTTCTGTTTTTTTATACTGAGAAAACTGGTAAATGGATGATCCTATCATAATACAAACCATAAAAACTGAAAACACAAGTCCCAAAGGTGGATGTCTTTGATCAAGGATCGGTGTCCACAAAAATACAAATACATACATAACACATTCAAACAAAGATTGTACAATGCCCAACATGAAGATCAACTTATTTGAAAATATCACTTGCAAACCTTCTAAACAGCTATTTTTTAAGCTCTTTTGTTGCTTGCCATAATTTTCGTTCCAACTCTTAGACATGATGACACAACTGATAACAAAACACGGAATTGCAAGTATAAATGGTGACACAGGACCGAACCCTAAAGATTCGGATGTGAAATTAGCAAGAATGCCGGCAATTATTGCCATTACCCCATTCCAAAATGTAGCTTTAGAAAAGGTTATAGAAATCCATTCTATAGGGAAATCATAATTCTGCACATGTTCATAGACATACCATGCCTCAAACACAGAAAACAGCAATGAAGTAGATACGCCTCCTAAAAGTCTTCCGAGTAATAAAATATTATAATTTGTAGATATCTTCATAAAACAGCAAAGTGAATAAGTGAGAGAAAATAACATGCACATTTTTTTACGGCCAAAGCGGTCAGCTAACACACCAGTACCAGTGCCAAACAAAACACTGGCTGAAAAACCAACAACATAAAGTATAGCTATCTGAGTATTTGTAAAACCATAATGTTTATATAGTTTATATATGTAAGGTCCTTGAAGCCAGTCTCCAAACAGAGCTAAAAAGTAAGCAGCAAAATACTTCTGTTGAAATTTTGCGAAGTGGATATTGGTTGTCACTGGCAAGTTAGATTTTTTTGTATGTACCATGTACTGCAAAGCAGAGCACACACCGATGGACACAAGAAGTAGACAGTATGTGAATCCAGTAAGCTGTACATCAGAATCCTAAATAAAAGATAAACATTATTTATAATATATTTATATATTAAACATTTATTTATAATAATGTTTTTCTGTTTTTTATTTTTCTTTTCTTTTCTACAAATCAGTTGAATTATGAATGTTTTGCTTCTACCCTCCTTTAAATGAAGTATTAACACTAGAAGTGTCATTGGGGTCATTTTGACCCTTTTCCCAATTTCAATATGCAGATTAACACCACCGCTCATTTTTCTGCTTTTCCTAAAATCCTTACAAGTGTGTTGGGACAAATTTACATTTCTATTTTAATTAGTAAAATAAATAATTACAGAAATACCTAAATTAGTCGGCAGGGGTTATTTTGACCCTAATAAGTAAAATAACTGATTTTCAAGAGAATTCAGGGCAACTAATTTATGTTTTTCTAAGCATGGGGGAAACGTAAACATCTTGCGATAGCTAAAATGGCTCCAGTTTTCTTTTTGTTTCCATGTGCACATATCCTCAGAGCACCGGCCTGCTATAGAACATTGAGGAAAAATAGAGCTGCTACAGTTAAAAAGGTTGAAAAACAACACTGCATACTTTCCACAGCAGCATTCTCAAAATTTTGATTGTGGCCTTCATAAGAAATTTCCTATATAAACATTGTGGAAAAGATTGAGCATACAGCCGTGTCTTGCCCTCCTGAAACAGTTAGATTTTTATATCAGTGGTGGACAGCAATTGGAATGTAACTGTAAAGGAAGCGGATGCATGTTTTGCCCTATTATATTCCCGTGTTGCAATAAGTCATTACAAACTTATGCAACTTTGTGCAGATGATTTGTGGAACAAAAACTGGAAACCACTTGTGTTCAAAGAACAATATCACAGAATTGGTTCCTGAAACCATGCAGTATCCCAGATTTGATGTGCGAAGTATCAGAACAGAGTACCTGTCCATGAATTTGCTCTTGCGTACTTTACATTTAATTTTTTTTTTTTTTTAACACTTGTATTCCAGCAAAAGAATTCTGTGTAACGACATATATCATTTCATGTATTATTATTCATATATCGTACTTTCAAAAAAAAAAAAAAAAAAAAAAGAAAGAAAGAAAGAAAGAATGAAAGAAAAATAACCGATATGCATGGGGGGGGGGGGGAAACATGCTCCAAAAAGTAAAAGTAAAATATATAAAAGACCATAAAATCTTTAAAAACTCATATAATTTAACTTCTATATCATTAATAAAAAATAAATCATTTACAATGGCAGCGTGTGCAGGAGGGTCAAACTGACCCCCAACATCAGTTTCAGGTAAGTCCTCAATCCGAATGTTCTAGTGTTAAGGGGACTAGAAAGTACTGCTGTTTTTTTCTTTGTATGCCACCATTTTGCCAAGACAAAGCTACAGAAGCTAATACAAAATTTGGCATAAAAGTGAGTGTTTTTAAATATTATACGATAGATTAGATAGCATATTCCAAAATTTATAACCAATGGAGGAGAAGAGGATAAACTTAAAAGATATATCTCATGTGCAGGGACAGCCCAATATGGTAAGCATCACATTGGGTGCCATATCCGAAGGCGCGCAATTTCGAACTAAAAAACAGAAAATCGTAATCTACAGCATAAAAGGGGTGTGCCTTTTTTACATTTGCAGGGAGGCACTGCATATCCTTGGGCCAACTCTGCTCGTGTGAGCTGAAAGAAAAAAGGCATATCCATAGCATTCTAGTTAGAAAATACAATATTCACAAACTTCTTAAAATCAGTTTCAAGACATTTTGAATAGGGAGGATAGATGTGGAAAAAGGTAGCTATCTTTCATGGAGGGGGGGGGACAATAATCTATAGAATTCTTGATTTTAAATGCAACAAATAGGAATCGTACTATTATTATGTTTAGGCATGGCTAAACATAATAATAGTACGATTATGATTAGCCATGTTTATTATGATGTGGCTAAACCATCATAATAAACATGGCTAATGTTTAGGCACGGCTCGTTTATAACTTAAAAAATGTTGAACAGTTGTTTTTTGAACATTTGAATTTTACGTGGGGGGGGGAAAAAAAGACTTTCTGGTTCCCCTCTTAAAGGACCATTAAAGAAAACATTATTTTCAAAATAACATACAAAATTAAGCAGCCAATGAGTTTCGTTGGCGATGTGGATAGAGAATGACACATAAAATGTGAGGTATCTATTTCATGAATATAGTTTACTATACTTTTTGTTACTAGATTTTATCAATGTATCCTATCAAAAACAAAAATGAATAAATAAGAGTTTCATAACATACAAAAGGCATTATTTTGCAAGATTTTTTAGAATACTCAGCAATGAAAAAAAATTATTGAGCTTCTGTCAACACAAGTACTGGTACACTCTTTAAATATGTACTCAGAGCAGAGTGTTACAAACTAAAAGTGCACATATTTGTTAAATTGCATAAAAATACAATGCAAAATAATAATAATAATAATAATAATAGAAACCACCCAAAATCAGAAATTTACACAAGAAAAACGAAGAAAACATTTTGAAAAATCTTTTTGCATCATAACATAAAATTGAAGAAAATCTTACTTCTACATATTCTTGTGTTACGTTGACCATTTTATCCATCTTGAATATGAAATGCCTAAAAATTAAAATAGAAATGTTTTACTTTTCAAACTTATACACTAGTCACCATAATTTCGATATGCTAAAAAAATAAATTCTTAAACCACTAATGAAAATAATTGCAAATTGCATTAGGACTCACAAGAGAACTCAGTAATAGTGTTAGACTTCAAATATTCTTCCTTTATTTCGTTATAAAAAAACTACGTAAAAACGCAGAAATTCTAGTAACTTCGAATCAAATGAGAACTAACACATTCAAATTGAATGCAGTTTATTCAACTTCCATAATATTTGAACGATTGTACGTACAAGTCAAGGAATACAATAGAACTCGCAAATCATTCCTTAAAACATCCCGGAAACATTTAAATGAAGAGCATATAAGCGTAATATATTGCCGTGTAAAAAGAAAAAAAATAGTGATTTACCGGACAAAATGTATAGTCAGAAAACTCTATTCAAATCATTATATTCATTTAGACATAGATTGAATTTATGTGTAATGTGGATCGCAATTTCGTTTATATACATTTCATTCTTGCAGCTACTAGTCTTATAGTATATAATTATTTCTTTATATTTTCAGTACACTACAATATTGGTAGGTACGAATTGTTTGTTGTTTGTTGCACTCTTAATCATATGGAACATGGGTGAGTTTTTCCTTTGACAATAAGGGTGCGTTCAGACTGCCACTTTTGAGTAACTCCAATTACTCGGGAAAAACCCAATAGAGATGGGCGGTTCGACTCATTTTACTGATTCGAATCTCAACTCACTCACTACTTCGATGATTCGAATCAGTGATTCGAATCTTGAATCAATAAAACAACTAAAGAAATTTTCCCTCTCTCTGCGCCGAATGCCGTACTATTTAAACACCCTTCACCCATTCATCGGGTTTCTTCTCCGCTGAGTTCTCGGGCAGCTAGCTTCTCTCTTTCCTTGCTCGAGTAAAACTAGTATTTAAACTGCCCGAAATGAAAATACAGGGGAGCTTCGTATGACCCCCTGGGCTTGTAAGATTACAAGGTTAAGTTTGGTGTCAAAGTATTCGAAATTTTATGAATCGATGGAGGTGTACGTCTAGGGGGGGTCGAGAATCAATAAAAACGCGCTCCGATGGATAGTTTCCGAGATATACGTTAATTAATTATGGTAATTAGACTAATTAACCATGATTGAGGCTTAAAAGGACTGCAAACATGTAGAAATTGGCTCTGGGATGGTTTCCAGACTTTGGAGATGCCGCGGGAGGAGGCTAGTGTTTAAAATGCCCAAATTGAAAATATAGGGGAGCTTCGTATGACCCTGGGCCTGTAAGATTAAAAGGTTAAGTTTGGTGTCAAAGCATTCGAAATTTTAAGTATCGGTGGGATGTTGAGTCTAGGGGGGCCGAGAATCAATAAAAACGCGCTCCGGTGGATAGTTTCCGAGATATAAGTTAATTAATTATGGTAATTAGACTAATAAACCATGGAGCTGTTTTTTCCGCGATCCGGTATCGTCATCAACGAAGAGAAAGCAGTAGCAAAAGCATCACAAGCTGGTATTGATCTCAGGATTTTCTTATAGCCGGCCTCAGAGGCGTAGCCAAGGGGGGGGGGTTAGGGGGGTCATAACCCCCCCCATGAGGAATTTTTTGCCATACAAAATGTATATTCTTCACTACATTATCACACACACGTATACATATATATGAGTTGCAGTAGTCATAACCCCCCCCCAATGAAAAATTTCTGGCTACGCCCCTGACCGGCCTGTATTTTTGACCTTTATCGAATTCGAGATTTCACTGAAATGAAAATGGGAATATCGGATATTTGATGTTGAAATAAAACCGATATGTCGATATTTATCGATTTTTGGCCCAGTCCTACTGAGGGGCTGCTGCCCCCCCCCAAAAAAATGGGACCCTTTACCCAGCCCACCCCGAAAAAAAATCCTGGCTACGCCACTGTCAATAACACTAACTACGCCCCTGCTTTAGACCCTATTTTGTATTTCTCTGAATTACGAAAGAAAATAAAATCATTCCCCTTAAACGAAAAACAAGGTAAAAAAAATATCTTAAACGAAATCTGCAGCAATAAAGCGAAATGTTATTTTGCTTACTACAAAGTCCTTTTGTGAGAGCGCTTAATACCGCCCCTGTATCCTTCATTAAAAGTGACAAGCACAATCCTAACTTTATTTCATTCTATTTCCCTTCACATGAAAACCCGCCACCATTGAAACTTAACGTTCCGGTTTTTTTTTTTTTTTTTTTTTTTTTTGAGGGTGGGGACATATATTGAAGTTAAAAGTAGAAAAGGGATGTTTCATTAAATTTTAAACAAATATTAAATCAGCCAGACAAGTTGGAAGGAGGGAGCCCCCCCGAGGGAAAAAGGTTTAAACAACTTTGAGACACCCCCCCCCCGCTCTTCCACGAGCATTGGCGTAAATTGGCATGTAATATTTGGATGGGGTGACAAAATGTTTCCGATTGTATAAAATATCATTATTATAAATAGCTCTGATATTTGAATTTTCTTAATTTTTTTTTCGGGGGGGGGGATTGACCCCTCTTGCCCTTAGGAAGTAACGCCTATGCCCCCCGCCAAAAGCAAACGATGTTCGACCCACTCCACACCCACAGACAGATAAAACTTTAAATCCGACCACCAACCAAGAAATGAAACACCAAAGATTCGAAAAAAAAGTTCAATTAAATGAAACATCCTTTCAACTCTTTTCGACTCCTTTCGACTCTGAGTCAATAGAAGATTCGAAAAAAAAAACTCCAACTAAATGAAACATCCTTTCAACTCTTTTCGGCTCCTTTCGACTCTGAGTCGATAGAAGATTCGAAAAACTAACGAATCTCAACGATCGTATACAATCACCGAAACAGAGCGAAACACTGAATCAGTAAAGATTCGTTACTGCACCAACTCAGTGACCAACTCACCCACACCCACTCATTTACTGTTTCAAATCATCTATCGACTCAGAGTCGTAAAGAGCCGAAAAGAGTCGAAAGAGTAAGGGAAAATCTCTGGGAATGGCAAAGGGAAAATAAGTTTTCCTTCCCTTCGCACTTGGAATGTATTTCCCTTGAGGGCTTGAGATTCGAATCAGTAGAGTGAGTGTAAAGACTGAGCCACTCAGTACCAAGATTCGAATCACTGATTCGACTCATCGAATCATTGGCCATCACTAAAACCCAAGCCGTTCACGATGCCCGTTTTGAGCTTTTCGGGGAGATAAACAAAGCGTTCAGGCTGCCAAGTTGAGGAGCTCGAGTTTTTCCCAACTCCCCAAGGATTTTCCGTGGGAAGTTGGGGAGATAGATCACGTGACGTTTGTTTATTGTTATTGTTCGCTCCCATTGGCTGCACTGGTTAGTAAATACGTGCCGCCCCCTTTATTCCTATTAAATACCCAAAACCGTTCACGATGTCAATCTCCCTGAGTAAAGCTCGAGCAGTTCCGAGTTTTACCCGAAAGTGGCAGACTGAACGCACCCTTATTCAATGCCAAAGCACTTGTCAGGCGTCATTTTTGTTAACCAATCAGGACAATACCTTTTTTCTGTGTCACGTGATAAAAATGGTCAGAAAAGAAAAAATGCAATTATGTGATTGTTAGCTAAGGTAAGGTGACCAAACGTCCCCATTTTCAGGACGTTTTTCAAATTGTCCCCAGAATGTAAAAATGGAACTGGGGACAATTTTTAATTATTGCATTGTTTTTCAATTAAATTACTGTTAATTATTGCATTAATTATAAAGGTCCCCAGTTTTGTTGTCAGAATCGGGGACATGTCCCCGATTCTGACTACAAAAATCTGGTCACCTTAAGCTAAGGTTAAGGCGACCATATTTCTAAACAGTATTTTGGGGACAAATCAAGCATTATCCTCGAATCCCAGGAAAACTTAACCCATTCGTGCCTGGATATTTTTGCGACTTTCTTCGATTTTTGCTAACACCAGCAGTAATTGATAAATTTCTGATGTCAACTTTTTGAACAAGGGATGATTTCATTTAAAATCATTATGTATAAAAATTGAAATGTCAACATCCCACTTGGCCATATTAAAATATTTTGTGAAATTGAGGTTCAATACTCGCGAATAAAGGCTAGGAAAAATAAATAACGTTTTCGAATGATAGCGAAAATGCCGTCCCAAAAAAGGGACGCTAGGCATAAATGGGTTAAGGACTCAAGAAAATATTTTTGGGGACTTATTCAAGGACACAACATATTACCATGTACACCCTTCAAAAAAGTAGTCGAGCAAGATAGAAATTTCCTATTTTAGATTTGCGAATAATAATTGAGTTTTTGAAAAACGCACAACCTGACAGCAATATGGAAATTCATATTTATACGTAGTCTAATTCATATTCTATGATAAATAATTTTTAATATGCGAAACTAATGTAGGAAATTTCTCTCTTGCTCGAATACTTTTTTTGGAGGGTGTACACCCTCCAAAAAAAGTATTCGAGTAAGGGATAAATGTCCAATTTTAGATTTGCGGATAATAATTGAGTTTTTGAAAAACGTAAAACTTGACGCAAATATGGAAAGTCATATTTACACATAGCCTAATTCATATTCTATGATAAATAATTTTTAATATACGAAACCAACGTAAGAAATTTACTTTGCACACCCTCTAAAAATGTATTCGAGTGCAAATTTCGTACGTCAATTTCATGTTTAAAGCATTATTCTTCATGAAAAGTGATTAACCCATTTATGCCTAGTGTCCCTTTTTTGGGACGGAATTTTCGCTATTAGTCGAAAACGTTATTTATTTTTCCTAGGCTTTATTCATGAGTATTGAGCCTCAACTCTACAAAATATTTTAACATGACCAAGTAGGATGTTGATATTTCGATTTTTATGCATAATGATTTTAAAAGAAATCATCCTTTGTTCAAGAAGTTGACATCAGAAATTTAGCTATTATTTCTGTTATCAGTAAAAATCGAAGAAAGTCGCAAAAATATCCAGGCACAAATGGGTTAATCATTAACATAACTGAAATGGGAAATTTGGCTCATAGTCGAATACTTTATTGAATGTCTGTACGCGCTACACACACAATGACAAACGTTTTCAGCGATCGAATTTCACTGTTTCTCTGAGTAGAAGGCGTTTTTAGTAGTTTTATTTTTTTCCTTCAGTTTTTTCTGAAAGAAATAAACTAAACGGAAACTTTCAGGGAAAAGTATAAATCTTTAAATTTGAAGAATTTTCGCGTCCCCAAGAAATCAAAGTATTTTTGAGGACGAAATGAAAAAAAGATCTATATTTGGGGAGTCCTCGAATTTCAAGGACGTATGGTCCCCTTAACCTTAGCCTAAGGTGACCAATCCCGTAAATGAAAAATCCCGTAGCTACGCCCCTGGAAAAACCAGTGTAGTGTTCCCAATTAATGTTTCTTAAAAAAATAAACTTCAAAAGGCACATCCAGATCTGTCAAAAAATATCCCAAAGCATCTGGTTCTTAAAGGTTTACTACGGCATTTGCCGTTATGGTTTCCTATGTAATTCTGAATCACTATGATATAGCCTATCTCACCTTAAGTTTGTACCTCTAATTTTGAAAAACCTTGTACACATATTCAGTTACTTTTAGACATTTATAAACCAGGGCTGTAGCGCTGGGGGCGCTATGGACGGCTCAGCCACCCCTGGAAAAACCTAAGCCCCCCCCTAGAGCAATTAACAGGCACCAGGAATACTTTTTTAAAATATAAGTTTTTACTGTATCTATCCTTATGTATAAAAATCAGGCCCGGACTGGCTAGGTCGGCTGGACTCACTACGCTCGCTTTCCGTGTGATGCATTCGGCCCCCTAATAAGGCGTATTCGTAAAAAAAGCATAATTTCAAAAGAAAAAACTTAGGATTGGATCAGATAGAATGTTACCGCGCTACACATCGCTTGGTTATGCACGTTCTCTGGAACATAAAAATTTAAACTTCTCACAATTTTTAATTATGTAAAAGCTTTGGAAAACCTTGCGTATTTGCCATCCATGGCAATTTTTCATAATTTGGCGACTACGTACATGTATAGTTAATAATTAGTTCGAAGAATACAGTACTTTATATGTTTTCCTTCATAAAAACTACGGAACAGCTAGAATAACATGCCAACCATGGCGACTTTTTATTATTTGGCGATTTACACAAACTCATAACCAATAATTACTGCTCATGTAAGGTTTCCGTGTAAATCGTTATCCATGTATTCATATACATAATTCTTTGCAGATTGGCGTATTTAGCAGCACGAAATATACCATCTCGCCGTGCTGACAAATATCCAAGCTGTACTGTAACTGCTATAATGGCATGGTCAACGCCGCCAAACAATTTTACTGTAGCAAATAAGCTGAACCTAACCGGCTTTGCTATAATCTGCATTTTAATTATTTTTCATTTTCAAGATACTGGGTGCTAACATTTTGAAAAACGCGTTTTAGGGTTACCCTGCTTGGAGAGAGTCTTTTGCTAGATCGTACCTGTACCTGATGCCAAAAAGGCGCTTTTTAAATCAGCTAAAATTAGTTATTCTGTTTTGGAAAAACGAATAACCGGTAATTCTAAACTCCTGTTATCTAAGGGAACTTTGTATAACACACTTTGATGTCCCAAACTTTTAAATTTGGCATACAATTGGTGTCATTCTACTTCATGTTTGTCAGTTTCACGTGATTCTACACACTTAGAATTGCTTTTTTGCAAAGGCATGAATGATTTTATGCTGGCGAAAATTGCCTAGCCTAGCAACCATTATGCTTATTTTTTCAGTTTTTTATTAATATCTTCTAAAATAATTCGAATTTCGAAATTTAAGTCAACTTATTGGCTTCCCCGGAATTTTCCGAATTCGTGGACACCTTTGTCGAAACTCAAATCCTGACGGTTTCGAAGGAGATATCAGAACAAGCTTTCGGCAGCGGCCGTTATCTTTTTTAGAATAGAGGGAAATAAAAGGTAGTCCATAATACTCAGGAGTAGTGAATCTTTCTGTTAGTGAAAACATCTTTAGAATCGGTTCAGTAGTCATAGCGATGTCCTTAGCGCGTAAAATAATAGAATTATTTTGATTGTCCATGTAAAAGAATATTATATAAAGAATATTAGTTTATTCTATATGCATTAAAGGTACCCTTTAATACCCAGGAATAACGAAATTTTCTATGAGTGAGAAAATTTTCAAAATCGGCTTAATAGTTACAGAGGTACACATAGAGCGTAACGTAATTTTTATGAGTGTCCCTGTAAAAGAATTAAAGTATGCTATATACAAGAAAGGTAGCCTACAATACTCAGGAATAGTGCAGCTTTCCGTCCGTGAAAAGTTTTAGAATCGGTTCATTAGTTCCAGAGATCGTAATGTAAATCGAATGAGTATCCCTGTAAAAGACCTATTTGTGATATATGTATGACAGGTAGCCCATATAATACTGAGGAATAGTGTAGCTTTCTATCAGTAAAAAAAAAAAAAATTAGAATCAGTACAGACGTCAAAGAAATACCCATGCAGCTTAATGCATTAGCATTAATTTGAGTGTCCCAGTAATAGACCTATTTAACTTTTATTTCATTTTTAAGAAATTCATGAAAGGTAGCCAATTGCTGCTGAAAACTCTGTTTAATTTCTAGAGTCCAGTAGGAGTAGAAAGTTCTAGTAAAGAATGCACTTGTTAGGATGAAATACGAACTTTATTGCTTCTAGCTGTACAAAATTCAAAGGCACTGACGGCCAGTAGCTTGCTCTAACAGACCGCTCGGTACCGAAGCTTTCACAGATGTTGTAATTCACACCCAATAAAATACTTCCACAAGTAAAATATTCAGTGGAATCTTATGAGAGATTGCAGGAACAGTCCCTCAAGACTAAGCAATGAGGAATTTACACAGTGCTTAAAAATGCGATTTTAAAAACATGCAAATTACTACTTCTATAAGCTCTAAAACAGAGTCTTATGCTCTCAACAGAACGGACGTCTATTTCTCATAGCAATCAAAAACAGCCCGACTTAACCGGGTCCGCACGCTGTCGTATTTATAGGGGATGCAGAAGCTATTAGAAATTTCTCGAAGGATCCCCTTAAAGAGCGAATTTTGATTACGTCATAGGAATACAGTTGAATCATTAGACTATTATGCAATATTAATACAGGAAAATGAAATTTATAGGCCCTGTTTTGGCCGATTTGTGGACTGTATTTAAATTACAACAACTATTAAAGTCTAAACGAAATTTATTAACGACGTTGGTTAATTACACCGAATTGTGCCGAAATTCAATCTTTTTTTACTTAAAAGCAGTGTTGCCACAACGGCATTATGAATTAACAATTATAACGTCATAATTGATCGTTGCTAGGCGTCAACATTCCGCCCGCCTTTGAAATCCCAAATGATTTCAAAAGGTTTTATAAACATAACAAATTTCTAGGTTATACATAAATATTACACAATGTACATCGAAATAATTAAATATAGTTGCAATAAACAATGGACAATGGACAGAATTTATACACACATTTATACATACTGACCATATTTGTAAGAAATTTCAGCTTTCTTGTGATGGTAATACACATATGCTGGAAATGCTTCGTTTATCAATTCCGCGTGAAGTTTTCACGAGAACAACTCGTATTTTACCATCTGGTCCAAATATTACCTCTTCAATTCTACCAATAGACCATGCACATATTGGGAGTTTGTCATCCTTAAGCAAGACTAAGGAACCAATTTTAACATTATTTCTCTCATAAAGCCATTTACTTCTTTGTTGTAGGTTGTTTAGATAATCTCTAGACCATTTTTTCCAAATAATTTGATTTAGTTTAGTTACTTTTTGCCAACGCGAAAGTTTATCATCAGGTAACTCGGTTAAGCAAGGTTCGGGTAAGGAATTAATAGGCCTTCCTATTAAGAAGTGACCAGGTGTCAACGTTTCAAAATCGTTGGGGTCAGATGTTAAAGGAATGAGTGGTCTACTATTCAAAATACCTTCAATTTGATTTGTGACAGTTAAAAATTCCTCAAAAGTAAGTTTTATGTTTCCTATTGTTCTCCGTAAATGATATTTGAACGATTTTACGCCAGCTTCCCCGAGACCACCAAAATTTGGAGATCTCGGGGGCAAAAATTTCCAAGTGATTGATTGAGATACTAAATAAGAAGCAAGATCATCAGGAGGATTTTTAGCAAGGTTATAAAGTTTTTTCAGTTCCGAATTAACTCCGACGAAGTTTGTAGCGTTATCTGAGAAGATGGTGGAGCAAACTCCGCGTCTTGCAAAAAACCATTTTAATGTCGATATTAAAGCATCGGAAGTTAAATCAGTTAAAATTTCGAAATGAACTGCGCGAGTCGAAAGGCAAACAAATATGGCAACATAAATTTTATTTAAAATTCCCTTACGTTGATTTTTATATTTAATATAGAATGGGCAGCATAAGTCTATACCTGTATTAGCAAAGGGAGGGGCAACCGTTACTCTTTCTTTAGGTAGTGAAGCCATTATTTGCTCTTCTACCTTTGGTTTATTTTTAAAGCAAGTGATACGGTTATGAACGGTTTTCCTAGCGTTGTTTCTTCCATTTAAAGGCTAAAATTCTTGCCTTACTAAGTGTAGCAATGTTTGAGAACCAACATGCAAATTCTTTAAGTGAAAATATTCCATAATTATATTAGTTAATTATGATCTCTTGGCAGTAAAATGGGGTGTTTTTGGTCAATTGATAGGTCTGAATTATTGAGACGTCCTCCTACGCGAATTAGACCATTACTATCAAGAAATATATTTAAGTTACTTACACGACTGTCCTTTAAATTCTCATTTTTGATTAAAGCATTTAGTTCTTTTGGAAATGAAGTTACCTGTACAGTTTTTATCAAATAATTTTTGGCATTTTCAAATTCATTCTTAGTTAGAGGACCAGTTGTTTTCTCCTTAGTTTTACAGTTGGACACAAACCTGAAAATAAAACTAAGAATTCGAATTAGTTTGATATAATTGTTACTTAGGCTAAGTATTTGGTCAATAAAACCTGTATTTGATGTAAGAACAAGGTTAGTGTTGGAGTCTTTTTTGAGTTCAGTCAAAGAAAGTTCTTTATCGGCTTTGTCAAGGTTCTTATCTGTCCACTCAGAACTGTTTAGTTCATCATTCAATGCAAGTTGTGGTCCAGTCCACCACAAATCAATGGCTTTCAGTTCATGAGGATCTGCACCACGGGACAAAATGTCAGCTGGGTTGTTTCCAGATGAAACGTGTTTCCATTTATAGTTTTCTGTCAGAGTTTGGATTTTTGAAACTCTATTTCCTATAACGGTTTTATGATGATGAGGCTGTAAATTAATCCAAGCTAATGCAATAGAAGAATCAGAATAGCTCTACACTTTTAATGTCCAACTTCAAAGATGCGATAACTTTGTTTACTAGCTGTGACAGTAATAAGCAGGAACACAGTTCTAGACGAGGAATCGATATTGATTTTAAAGGGGCTACTCTAGATTTGCTAGCAAGCAGCTTGGAGTGACAGGATCCTGATTGAGTATAGAACTGCAGGTAGACCACAGCACCGAATGCAACACTAGAGGAATCACAAAATCCACGTAGCGTAATTATTGTTTCTTCTGATCCTAAGACATATCTATTGATTTTTATTGTTTCAATTTCTTTCAGTGTGGTTACGAAATGATGCCATTTATCAGCGAGGGGTTTTCGAAGTGATTCATCCCAATCAACTTTCTCTAACCAAAGATGTTGAAGGAATATTTTTGCTTGACAAATGATAGGTCCAAGTAAACCGAATGGATCGTATATTTTTGCAATCGTAGACAAAACTTCTCGTTTAGTGTAAGCGGTTTGATATTTCACTGAGACCTTAAAATTAAATTGATCTTCCTTTGAGTTCCAAATCATTCCCAATGTTTTAGTAGCAGGTTCTCGATTTTCATGGAAAGAATGTTCGTTGGATACTTGCTCAAGACCAAGTATTTGATTGCAATTGGATTTCCATTTGTGTAGGGTCATACCACATGATTGAAACATTTTAATTAGCTGGTCTTTAAGAATTTTTGCAGTTGTGATATCAGAGCAGCCGGTTACTATGTCATCCATGTATACATCTGATTGAACAACTTCTGAGGCCAGAGGGAAAGAGAATAATTCATCCATGGCCAACTGTTTTATGACTCGAGTGGCAAGAAATGGGGCACTTTTTGTTCCACAGGTAACAGTGTTTAGTCGATACACAACATTTTGATTTTCTTCATTTTTCCACAAGATTCTCAATAAGTCCCTTTGACTAGGTTCTATTAGAATCTGCCTGAACATTTTTTCAATATCAGCAGTTAAAACTACTCATGTTTCCGAAATCGAATCATAATGTCGAATATATCTTCTTTTACTTCACCAGAAAGTAAAACATCATTTAAACTTTTTCCAGAGGTTGTAGGTGCAGAACCATTAAAAACTATTCTTAGTAAAGGATCTTTCTGGCCTGTAAACTCCATAATGTGGTAAGTAGTACTCAGCAGAAATCGAGGTTGGATTGTCTAATTTTTCCATGTGGTTAAGAGCTTCGTATTCATTAAGAAATTCGCAATAAAGCCGATGCATATCGGGGTTTTTACTCAATCTTCTAAGTGTTTGATGTAGTCGTTTTTCTGCTAAGATTTGAGAATTACCCAAAGTATTTAATTCTTCTTCTTTGATTGGCATCTGGACGAGGTATCTTCCTGTTTCGTCTCGTCTATGTGTGGTCTTAAAATGAGTTTCACAAAATTCTTCTTCTTTGCTTAGTGGTCGATCCGATGAAACTTCTTCAACTTCCCAAAATTTACGGATACAATCGTCGATATTTTCAGATTGCGAAATTAGCCCACAATATTTTTTAGCGGACTTGGTTAAAATTGATCCAGTAGCAATAAAGCCAAACACAGAATTTCTAAGCACTAAATTATTAGAAATATGTTGTTCTTCATCCTTTATTATTTGGAAGAATAATTCAGCACCAATGATCATATCAATCTTATTTGGTTTGAAAAAATGAGGATCGGCTAATGTGTAACTTATAGGAATATTTATCTTTTTCATGTCAAGCATAGATGACGGTACAAAATCTGTAATTTTGCTTACAATAAGCAACTCGATTTCTGAAGTAAAAGACGAATCTTTATTACTAATGAGTGCACTCGTCTTCCATTTGATGTTTGTAGCGTTTCCACTTAAACCATTAACAGCTACATTTACTTTTTGCTTAATCAATCCCAGTTCCATAGCCATTTCTGTAGTTATAAAATGCGACATTGATCCATTATCAAGGATAGCTCTACAACACAAATATCTATTTTGTAAAGGAGACCAAACCCAAACAAGTGCTGTTGAAAGCAAAACAGATTTACTGGATGCTACTAAAATCGAAGAAAACGAACGCACAATTTCCTTTTGGCAGCTATTTTTTATTTCATCCGAAGGTGACGGAATTTGTGTACGAGAAACATCGTCAGTTGGTTGCAAATTTAAATCATTCCGAGATGAACTTTCAGCTGGTTCCACGCTTGGCGCGTTATCTTTTTTAGGGAAATTATGTTGAGTTGGCGAAGGATTATTTTCAGAACGACATAAAAGGTAATTGTGCCTTCCTTGACAGGAACGACAACAGTATTTGGACGGACATGAAGAAAGTTTGTGTGAATGATTTAAGCAATAAATGCAAAGATTATTCTTTTTGGCGACATTAAATCGTTGTAAAGGAGACATTTTGAGAAAAGTAGGGCATTGATATAACTTGTGAAAATTTTTACATAAAACACAAAAATTATTTTCGGGCTTCAACATAAAAGCATTCGTCTTATTTTGATAAGAAAACTTAACTTTCATGGAATGATATTGTACGCCCTGCAAATTTTCTAATATCTGTGAACGATTTTCAAGGAATTCTAAAAATTTATTCCATTCAGGCAATTCAGTTGAAGTTAAACTCATTTCATATTGTTTACGAGATTCCTTGTCTAACTTTTGGATTATAACATTTATTAATAACTGGTAGACCAGATCATTTGCTTCTAACTTCATTAACTTTAATCCTCTTAAACTTTTATTTATAACTTCAACCAAATTTCTAAGACCCTTAGCAGATTCAAGGTTCAATTTTTCTATCTTCAAAATGTTTAGAATATGAGTGTTAACAATTAATCTTTTGTTTTCAAATCTGCTTATCAAAACTTGCATTAATGAAGAAAATGTATCCTCAGGGGTTTCTATGCTTCTGACATCACCTTTTAAACAGGAACGTAAATAAAATAACTTCTGAGTATCTGTTAGCGATGGGTGGTTTGTGATTAAACTATCAAATTGAGCTTTAAAACTATTCCATTGCTCAATATTACCATAGAATTCTGGTAAGCTTACATCGGGTAATTTAACGTTGGAATTAGTACAGTTTTCTAATTTACTAGATGCGACATTTACATTTGAAATAGAGTGTAATAACTTTTGTAAGCTTACCTTTACTTCCTCGAGAATGTCTTCTAATTTTTCAAATTCTGATTCCATCTCTGGTAAATCCTTCGTTTCAATAATTTCATAATAATCCAGTTTCAGTTCTTCTAATTTACAACTTATGTCTGAAACACAGTCAATTTTGCTTTGCAGAATAAATTTATCTGCAACAGACGACTTTTCCTTTAAAAAGGTTTGAAGCTTCGTTATTCGCGATTTATAATTTCCTTTCCGATAGTTTAACGTTTTTAATTTTTCGGATAAACTTTTTCCTTCCGAATTCGCCATTTTCAAAACACAACAGCGAAAAGCGACAGTCAACTAATAGAATTCTACATGCAAGCCGATTTCTTTCTCCGGTTCTGGTAGGACCAATGTTTTGGCCGATTTGTGGACTGTATTTAAATTACAACAACTATTAAAGTATAAACGCAATTTATTAACGACATTTTTAACAATAATACGCTCCGAAATGAGACGTTGGTTAATTACACCGAATTGTGCCGAAATTCAATCTTTTTTTACTTAAAAGCAGTTTTGCCACAACGGCATTATGAATTAACAATTATAACGTCATAATTGATCGTTGCTTGGCGTCAACAGGCCCCATTGGAAAAATAGCGCCAAATATCCGAAATATCGCCAAGCCTGGCAAATTTTTGGTGAAATATCGCCAAGTTTGGCGCCAAAAATAAGTCACCCCAAGAGTGACGTCAGCTAAGCTCAATATTTCTCGAGATTTTAGAAAACCCTATGCTAACCAATGGGGAAACCCAAAACTCCATATCTCCCGGTCTAGGTAACCGATTTTAATGCAACAAAATACGAAATTTATTATTTGGCGCGTAGAATACGAATTTTAAGCTAGTTTACCCCAAGAACAACCGATTGGCCCAAAAATTCGTGAAGCTATAATACTTAGGAATAGAAGACTTCTATTATAGAAAAAGTTTTCTATTCTGTTTAACAGTTACAGAGATATTGGCTTCGTCGGGATTCGATTCTTAGGTTCCTCGTTCTAAA
>JAWZYV010017764.1:0-38745 GCA_038373885.1 Cheiracanthium punctorium
AGTAACCGATAGTTTCAGACATTATACAACCAGGCAGTCGGAAAGTGAGTCAAACGTACCTTGTTGTTTGCCCACAAACGCCAAGATATAGCTTATCATAGCAGCGATCGTAAGTCTGCCAATATTTACTTTATCAATTTTATTTCTGAACTTAAAACACTCATTTCACTGCTTTGCAGAAATTCACTAGATGACGTTTTAAAAATGTTAGAATGTAGCTTAAAATTATAAGTTTTAAAATTTAATCGAACTAATGTAACTGAAAAATACTATCTTACTATAAATAGTACCTTTATGACTTTTTATAACCGCAGTCTTTGACTGCTGGCTAAAAAACATAGTATTTGACGACCTCCATCCTGTAAAATTCTGAGGGTCCTAGTAAGTGGTCTAGTCTCCGTTCCCATAAGAACACGGAAAGTGAAGCAGGAACAGCTTGGTCAGTGCTTGGGAGGGTGAAAACCTCTCTCAGCAGAATTGCTCTGGAATCGTGTACTCTAATAAGAGGTGGCGCACGTAAAATCTGTTCGTGGCTCGAATGTCCTCAATGTTAAAACGATACCTCGGAGGGTGCCGAAAATGATAAAAACCTACAAAAAGCTACAAATTGTTTTCGTCCTATATTAATTCTGAAGTCTGAAACACTTTCAGATTTTAAATAAGCACTAAAGTGCTATATATTAAAGTGCTATATATTAAAAGCGTATTATAATCCATGGATCTTCCCTATTTTCCAATAAATTGCGCCAAGAGCTCGAATCATCTCCTCAAAATCGCGTATCAACTCTTTTATTTTTCGCCAAATAAAAAAGTTGCACATTTTAGTCTCGGAAAATTTCTAAATCCTATTTTTCTTTTGAGTATCAATTATTTCATTCCTGCTCTGATTTCACATGCACACGATATTTTAATCAAAAAATAACCTTACCAATAATCTTAAAAAAAAAAAAATCGTTATTCTTTTATTTTTATTTCAAGAATCTGAATCCTTTAATAAACTTGCCAAATATGGCCACCTAGATATGCTTAATCCTCGCTTTTTCCACTGCAGGGTTACAACTGCTAAATGGCGAAGATGAAAAATTAGCCTTTTGCCACACGTTTTTTATCGATATCTCCTAAAATAATTCGAATTTCGAAAAAAATTGCTTCAAGGTATGTCGGGACCCGTCCTGGTGAATTTCCATACAAAATTTGGTAGGTCTAGGATCACACGTCTAGGAGATACGCGAGACACAGACAAACTAACTAACGGACTAACATCGTACAGTCTGTTTTATTTATATAGATAGATAGAGGGTAGCAGTACTCAAATACGTGTATATTGGGATATGCATTGTTCAATCTTAGCTCACTTTTTTTACCTATGTTCAAAGAAAACTTTACAAATATTTATTTCTTTTACGAAGTAAGTTTAGTAAAATTCTCCTTTAGTGTTTGAAACGTTATATTTTTAATGATTCCCTGATTACTACAAAACATACATTCAGTCGCAATGACCCTGGTAAAAAAAAATGCAGACATTTACTAGAAATTTAACTTTTTTTGCACTAAAAAAATGTCCAAAACTTTAAATGTATGCATATATTGTACATGCACTTATTTTTATACAATGTTCAGGAACAAAAAAAATAAGACACTTTTATGGCTGTTTACTTAAAAATAATACAACCGTTAAGGGGTTAAACCACCCCATAATGTCCCAGAATTCCCCCTTGATAATCTACTTTATCGGAACTGTTTTCAACTGGACCATTTAGACTAGAAACTCCTCCTGCATTTGAAGTCTCTTGTATTATTCTACACGTTATCTTGCATATAACCAACAAAGTATCTTTTACATTGCCTGTAAAACTACTTTTTCCTTGCTGTTAGTGACCGTGCTGGAATCTTGCATTCCTGAGTTCTTACATCGGGTTATGGTAAATTTAAACTATTACTGGCTAGAAAAATAGTTATTTAGAAAAGCTATTACACTTTCTACACTGTAAACGACAGAACGGATTGTATATTTTATTTTGGTATAAAAAAACAGGGATTATTTTATATTTTTTTTTTACAAATTCAAATATACTGTACTCCTTCATGCTGGATTTTATGAATATGTATCAAAATGATGATGATCAAAATGCTTATGTATCAAAATGCTTATGAATATGTGACAAAAGCAATAAATAAATAAAAATCTGAATCACTTTATTTTATACTAGCTGAAGTACCCGTCCTCGACGGGTTAGTGAATGAAAATTTCTAAAAAGCAAGAACTTTCGTCAGCATTGTAGGAGTACACGGAATGGATGTAGTATGTTGCCAAAGTAAAGAAAGCGAAGTTATAATTTTCATGTATTGTTAAAATATTACAGGTTAGAGAGTAACTAAGTAATATCATTTCATTCGCTTTGCTCGTAATTATGTGATGCGCGAACGAATATTTACGCATATTGAAATAATTTTCGCAAAATTTCAAAATTTAATCAACATTTTTGAAAAATTTGAAGCCTAGAATTTAAGTTGAGTGACAACCTATCATGTCACCCAAATTCGTTTCATTCCCTGCAATCTTTATTTCGTGATGCTGGAACAAATTTTCAGCATTTTAAAACGATTTTCGAAAAATCTCAAAATGTAAGCAAAATATTTTTAAAATTCAACGCCTATAAATTAAGATTAGCAACTACCTATCATATCACACAATTTCGTAACATTCGTATTAGTCGTTATTACGTGATGTTTGAAGAAATATAAACGTATTTTGAGAGAATTTTCACAAAATCTCAAAAATCTAATAAAAATGTTTAAAAAATTGGACTCCTATAGTTATTGTTGAGCAACCATCTATCGTGTGACCAAATTTCATATCCTTCGCTTTAGTCGTTATTACGTAATACGGGAACAAAGATTCACTCAGTTTTAAACGATTTTCACAAAATCTCGAAATCTGATGGATTTTTTTTAATTAGATGCTTATAGTTTAAGGTGAGTGACCACCTATCATTTCACCAAATATCATTTTTTCACCTTTGCAGTTATTACGTGATGTGCGAACACACATTTATGCAGTTTGAAAGGATTTTTGCAAAATCTCAAAATCCATTAAGGATTTTTTTAAAGTTCGACGCCTATGTTTTAAGCTGAGTGACCACCTATCATGTCACTCAATTTCATATCATTCGTTTCAGTCGTTTTTACGTGATGCTTGAACACAAATTTACGCAGTTTGAAAGGATTTTCGCAAAATCTCAAAATCCAATCAGGATTTTTTTAAAATTGTATGCCTATGTTTTAAGTTGAGTGACCAACTATCATGACACCCAATTTCATATCATTCGCTTCAGTCGTTTTTGCGTGATGCTTGAACACAAATTTACGCAGTTTGAAACGATTTTCGCAAAATCTGAAAATCTAATCAAGATTTTTTTAAAATTCGACGCCTATGTTTTAAGTTGAGTGACCACCTATCATGTCACTCAATTTCATATCTTTCGCTTCAGTCGTTTTTACGTGATGCTTGAACACAAATTTACGCAGTTTGAAAGGATTTTCGCAAAATCTGAAAATCTAATCAAGATTTTTTAAAAGTTCGACGCCTATGTTTTAAGTTGAGTGACCACCTATCATGACACCCAATTTAATACCATTCGCTTCAGTCGTTTTTACGTGATGCTTAAACAAAAAAAGCGTCACGGACAGAATGACAGAATGACAGACAGACAAACTTTTTTTTGAGGGTCGCATCGGATTCCCGGGTGCTTGAACTGGATAGAAATCGCAAAATTTTTGAATTCCAAGAAATGTACAGACAAAAGTCTAATTTTATTTATATAGATAGATTAGAAGTCAAGGCCAGTTGTAGAGTCAATTACAACTAGCCCAAGAAAAAACATTTGACGAAAATACGTCTACACTCAATATAGTTCATCTTCGTCCACCTAAAATAAATAGCGTCATATTCACTTTTTATTATATGCCCAATCGAATTTAATGTTCTTATTGCGAAAATATTTTGCATTCGAACGATTTCGTTTAATGTAAACAGATCCTCTTCCTCTTATATCAATGCTTCATGCAGATGATCATTTTAATAAAAAAAATTAAACTGTGTAAGCTGAAATCGCAAACCTTCCCTTCAAAGCCTGATAACCGGGACTTCAATCTGACGTTATCTCACTTGTACAGCAAATCTTGTCACACAGATGATTCAGCTTTTTTTTTTTTTTTTTTACTCTCGGGAATAAAATGGAGCTGAAAAGAGCGAAAAATCGCCTAAAGACTACCGAACGGGAGGATTTTCAGATTTTAAAAGTATCGTAGATTGTTTTCTATTTTTTATACATGATTATGAAAAAATTCAATCTGATCTTACAAACGGTGTAGATGTTATTTGCCTTTTGTGTTTAATTTTTTTTTTTTTTTAAATAATGGCGGTGAAAATTTTATCTTGGAGTGGTTGCCCGGAATTGTAAGAGAATCGGTTATTCAGGGATCAACGTAACTATATAGTAAGGTAAGCCCAGATAGATGCGAGTTTGAAAATTAATTTTAATAACTTTCTTAAGTGTTTTTCCTTTAACAAGTCTGTTCATATTTGTTTCAGCATGTCCCGATTGGCACTGTGACATCGCAACATGTATGCGTATACTGGCTTCATACTGTGACTTTCTGAGAATTTTCGTCTTGATGACGCGATGTGTGAATGTTTCTAAAGTCACATTGTGATAATTTGTCACTTCATAGTGGTCGTTTCTGCAGTGTCACTGTTAAATCATCCGTTTGGTACACTGTAACGTCCGTCGTGACTGCTTATTGGTTAACCGCTTAACAGTTTCTTTTTCTTGTCATATTGTGTCCAAATATAAGCATATTTTTGATAAACAATTTTCCATTCTAATTGATTACATAAATTCATATCAGCAATCATAACTTTTACAATTATTGAATTTAATTATTTATAATAATTTTTAAGTATTACAAAACATACACTATTTTTACTTTAAAGTTGGCTTTCCCCCGAAGAGCTAACTGACCTGTAAGAACGCTTTACAGGAATGGAGGAGATGGATTATTAGCATCAATTTCACAAAATTTCCGAACAGTAGTTAGATCCAAACTTTCCGCTTCCTCGTCGCTGGAGAATTCCGACCACAAACTTTCAGAACTTCCAGATTTATTTAGAGAAATTTCCGATTCACCATCGGATTCGAAATCAGAGTTATATTCGGTTATAAGCTGCTCATTGTCGCTCATCATTATTTTATTTTATCCCCAAATTGGAAAGAAATATTACTCGTGAAGCAAGACAGACTGAATGAGTGGGAACAAATTTTCCATTTTCCCACGCAGTCAGAAAACAATAAACCTGTTCGGAAACAGCTGCGCACGTGTTTTCCTCTCAAATCTTTATAGGACAACTGGAGCAATCTGTTAGAAATATTACAAACTACGGAAAGTGAAAAAGTGGGGGAAATCAGCAGCTAAGCGTGAAAAATGAACTGACCGACCGGCACACAGGCAAACCAGGGAAGTCAACTTTCCTGTGACCCGGCCGGCAGTCGGGCAAAACTGTTAAGTGGTTAAAATCCGGAATCGATCTGCAACGTCGCAGGTTTAACGTAAGGAACGTAACAGATTTCATGCATTTGCTTAACGCTTAGTATGAGATGTACGAAATGCCACCTCCTCATAACGTCACTGTCCACGTGATTGGTCTATCGCGTTTAGTAATTTGCATGAAATGTAGGATAATTTCTTTCTTGCTAAACCATTAGAATGATTTTATTTTTAAATAAATTGACACCTAGATTGGATGGGGAGAGGTTTGTTGTTGTTGTTCTCGCTAATGTCTTCTGGCAACTTCGGAACGGTGTCAGATCCCCCATATATGAAGGCGATGGGCGGAAGGGTCGGCTTCCATTTTAATGAGCCCCAGTGGGAGGAAGACATACTTAGCTTGAGGTCTTCTAATTTTGAACCAATTCCAGATGAGGGACCAACCATCTGAAATCAGCACCCCCAAAGGTATCGTTAAACATGGAGGACATTGGAGCCACGACAGATTTTACGGGCTCCAACTCCCATTAATGTACACCGTGGCACAGCAGCCCAGCCGCGAGAGGAGTTCACCCTCCCAAGCTCTGGCCAAGCTGGGTGCTGCTTTACTAATGGAGTATGAGTTTTTCCGTTCTAAACTAGTAAAAGGACTTTTTTAATAAATTAGAACAAAGTTTGACATTTGATTTCAAGAGGCTTGAGATCGGTTTATCTTTTGCATAAGCGCACAGATTCTTAATGTGTTTTCGATGTTATTTTTGATAATAGAAGAAGTGTAATTTAATTTATCTAAGTTGATTTAATACAAATTTAAAATACTTTTTTATCTCAGTATGTTCGTATAGTTGTGAAATCTGAAATTTTCTATTTTATAATTAATTAAACAACATTTTTGAAAATAAGGTAGATGTTTTTGGCAATATTCGCTGTCATCGAAATACTGTAAATATGAACAAATTAAATCGCGCTGTAACAATTCGTAGGAAAAAAAAGTTATTCAATAATTTCTTTAAAGACAGTATTTAAAAACAATTTTTTAAAAGGAAGTGTGTATCTTTTCAAGCCGATATCATTTAAAAATAAGAAATCATATTTTCTTCAATGTCAGTGTTCACCTAAACTCCGTTTATTTCCATGCACTTGTTAATCCAGCCCCAAGTAGCTGCGTGCATATGATGAGAATAAAGTTTGTTTCTTTTTTCCATGTATAATTTTATTATAAATATAAAAATGTAATTCATCGTAGGGGAAGGAATCCCCCCCCTCCCCCGGAACACTATTCCTTTTAGGTTAATGTAACAGAACATATCATAAAATGTCTACATTAATCCATGTATTTTTCAGAAGTTTTTAATTTAGAAAGTAACAATTCTGTGAATATACAAAGAAATAGAAACAATGAACAAAACTATAGCAAAGTTTTCATTGTTGAAATATCTTAATCCAATTATAACAGAAATAAGTTTTGTGACAACACACAAATTTTTTAACAATAAAAGAATCACAAGACCTTAGTTTGTACGATACTTTTGGGACATATAAGATAGAAAATGGAATCTTTCGGCAAATTAGGAAATGAATTTTTGAATTTAAAATACTCTAACCTTAGTACAGCGAATATTTGATACGGACAAAAATATACTGTGTTTTTATACATTTTTATGAAACATCCGAAGTCTGGCATGAAGCTCAAACGCGATGTATTGCTGCTAAAAAGAGCTTTAGATTTATATAATATATAAGGCTTTCAAAGAAACTGCATTCTTAGTATTAATTTGTTTGGTACTTACGTATTATCCCGGTGTTCATTAACTCCAAGCTATTTTTTCCTCAAAGCTGCTGCAAAACTCTTGTCAATTGTATTCCAAAACATCAGTAATTTCATGTGTCATTCATTTTATCTTGGCGAAAAATTGCAAGTCTTGTCGGACTGCCGGGGTAATACATAAGTACCATTTGTTTTTCTTTAATCTCAGCTGAAACATAAATTTCTAAGAAATTCTTAAAATTTCATTAAATAAACCAATATCCAGATGAATGCCGTGCCGCTGTTAAATGCCGTGTTGGGCGCACGGCGAGCGATTTTCCTACAGATGAAGAAGGCGAACGGACTCACAAGACCCGGCCCCCTTCCGGCAATTCGCTGAGCGGCCCACGCTATACCAGAGGTAAAAAATCATTTCTCTCTCTCTCTGTATGCGCACTCTAAGGTTAAGCTTCTTTTAAAATGCATTGTTTTGCAAGAGAATTGCTTAGGCATGGCGCGCCATTCCATTATCTCTTTTCAGATGCGGGACATGTCAACCTATGAAACAAATTTCCATGACGAGAACGGTCGGCATATGTAAAGTCCATGTGTCCTCCGGTCCTGGCCGCTGTTAAATGCCGTGTTCGGCGCGCGGCGAGCGATTTTCCTACACATGAAGAAGGCGAACGGACTCACAAGACCCGGCCCCCTTCCGGCAATTCGCTGAGCGGCCCACGCTATACCGGAGGTAAAAAATCATTTCTCTCTCTCTCTCTCTCTCTGTATGCGCTCTCAAAGGTTAAGCTTCTTTTAAAATGCATTGTTTTGCAAGAGAATTGCTTAGGCATGGCGCGCCATTCCATGTTCTCTTTTCACATGCGGGACATGTCAACCTATGGAACCAAATTCCATGACGAGAACGGTCGGCATATGTGAAGTCCATGTGTCCTCCGGTCCTGGCCGCTGTTAAATGCCGTGTTGGGCTCGCGGCGAGCGATTTTCCTACAGATGAAGAAGGCGAACGGACTCACAAGACCCGGCCCCCTTCCGGCAATTCGCTGAGCGGCCCACGCTATACTGGAGGTAAAAAATCATTTCTCTCTCTCTCTCTCTGTATGCGCACTCTAAGGTTAAGCTTCTTTTAAAATGCATTGTTTTGCAAGAGAATTGCTTAGGCATGGCGCGCCATTCCATGATCTCTTTTCAGATGCGGGACATGTCAACCTATGGAACCAAATTCCATCACGAGAACGGTCGGCATACGAGAAGTCCATGTGTCCTCCGGTCCTGGCCGCTGTTAAATGCCGTGTTGGGCGCGCGGCGAGCGATTTTCCTACAGATGAAGAAGGCGAACGGACTCACAAGACCCGGCCCCCTTCCGGCAATTCGCTGAGCGGCCCACGCTATACTGGAGGTAAAAAATCATTTCTCTCTCTCTCTCTCTGTATGCGCACTCTAAGGTTAAGCTTCTTTTAAAATGCATTGTTTTGCAAGAGAATTGCTTAGGCATGGCGCGCCATTCCATGTTCTCTTTTCACATGCGGGACATGTCAACCTATGGAACCAAATTCCATGACGAGAACGGTCGGCATATGTAAAATCCATGTGTCCTCCGGTCCTGGCCGCTGTTAAATGCCGTGTTGGGCGCGCAGCGAGCGATTTTCCTACACATGAAGAAGGCGAAAGGACTCACAAGACCCGGCCCCCTTCCGGCAATTCGCTGAGCGGCCCACGCTATACCGGAGGTAAAAAATCATTTCTCTCTCTCTCTCTCTCTCTGCATGCGCACTCTAAGGTTAAGCTTCTTTTAAAATGCATTGTTTTGCAAGAGAATTGCTTAGGCATGGCGCGCCATTCCATGTTCTCTTTTCACATGCGGGACATGTCAACCTATGGAACCAAATTCCATGACGAGAACGGTCGGCATATGTGAAGTCCATGTGTCCTCCGGTCCTGGCCGCTGTTAAATGCCGTGTTGGGCTCGCGGCGAGCGATTTTCCTACAGATGAAGAAGGCGAACGGACTCACAAGACCCGGCCCCCTTCCGGCAATTCGCTGAGCGGCCCACGCTATACTGGAGGTAAAAAATCATTTCTCTCTCTCTCTCTCTGTATGCGCACTCTAAGGTTAAGCTTCTTTTAAAATGCATTGTTTTGCAAGAGAATTGCTTAGGCATGGCGCGCCATTCCATGTTCTCTTTTCAGATGCGGGACATGTCAACCTATGGAACCAAATTCCATCACGAGAACGGTCGGCATACGAGAAGTCCATGTGTCCTCCGGTCCTGGCCGCTGTTAAATGCCGTGTTGGGCGCGCGGCGAGCGATTTTCCTACAGATGAAGAAGGCGAACGGACTCACAAGACCCGGCCCCCTTCCGGCAATTCGCTGAGCGGCCCACGCTATACTGGAGGTAAAAAATCATTTCTCTCTCTCTCTCTCTGTATGCGCACTCTAAGGTTAAGCTTCTTTTAAAATGCATTGTTTTGCAAGAGAATTGCTTAGGCATGGCGCGCCATTCCATGTTCTCTTTTCAGATGCGGGACATGTCAACCTATGAAACCAATTTCCATGACGAGAACGGTCGGCATATGTAAAGTCCATGTGTCCTCCGGTCCTGGCCGCTGTTAAATGCCGTGTTGGGCGCGCGGCGAGCGATTTTCCTACACATGAAGAAGGCGAACGGACTCACAAGACCCGGCCCCCTTCCGGCAATTCGCTGAGCGGCCCACGCTATACCGGAGGTAAAAAATCATTTCTCTCTCTCTCTGTATGCGCACTCTAAGGTTAAGCTTCTTTTAAAATGCATTGTTTTGCAAGAGAATTGCTTAGGCATGGCGCGCCATTCCATGTTCTCTTTTCAGATGCGGGACATGTCAACCTATGAAACCAATTTCCATGACGAGAACGGTCGGCATACGTAGAAGTCCATGTGTCCTCCGGTCCTGGCCGCTGTTAAATGCCGTGTTGGGCGCGCGGCGAGCGATTTTCCTACACATGAAGAAGGCGAACGGACTCACAAGACCCGGCCCCCTTCCGGCAATTCGCTGAGCGGCCCACGCTATACCGGAGGTAAAAAATCATTTCTCTCTCTCTCTCTCTGTATGCGCACTCTAAGGTTAAGCTTCTTTTAAAATGCATTGTTTTGCAAGAGAATTGCTTAGGCATGGCGCGCCATTCCATGTTCTCTTTTCAGATGCGGGACATGTCAACCTATGGAACAAAATTCCATGACGAGAACGGTCGGCATACGAGAAGTCCATGTGTCCTCCGGTCCTGGCCGCTGTTAAATGCCGTGTTGGGCGCGCGGCGAGCGATTTTCCTACACATGAAGAAGGCGAACGGACTCACAAGACCCGGCCCCCTTCCGGCAATTCGCTGAGCGGCCCACGCTATACCGGAGGTAAAAAATCACATCTCTCTCTCTCTCTCTCTGTATGCGCACTCTAAGGTTAAGCTTCTTTTAAAATGCATTGTTTTGCAAGAGAATTGCTTAGGCATGGCGCGCCATTCCATGTTCTCTTTTCAGATGCGGGACATGTCAACCTATGAAACCAATTTCCATGACGAGAACGGTCGGCATATGTAAAGTCCATGTGTCCTCCGGTCCTGGCCGCTGTTAAATGCCGTGTTGGGCGCGCGGCGAGCGATTTTCCTACACATGAAGAAGGCGAACGGACTCACAAGACCCGGCCCCCTTCCGGCAATTCGCTGAGCGGCCCACGCTATACCGGAGGTAAAAAATCATTTCTCTCTCTCTCTCTCTCTGTATGCGCACTCTAAGGTTAAGCTTCTTTTAAAATGCATTGTTTTGCAAGAGAATTGCTTAGGCATGGCGCGCCATTCCATGTTCTCTTTTCAGATGCGGGACATGTCAACCTATGAAACCAATTTCCATGACGAGAACGGTCGGCATACGTAGAAGTCCATGTGTCCTCCGGTCCATGCCGCTGTTAAATGCCGTGTTGGGCGCGCGGCGAGCGATTTTCCTACACATGAAGACGGAAACGGACTCACAAGACCCGGCCCCCTTCCGGCAATTCGCTGAGCGGCCCACGCTATACCGGAGGTAAAAAATCATTTCACTCTCTCTCTGTATGCGCACTCTAAGGTTAAGCTTCTTTTAAAATGCATTGTTTTGCAAGAGAATTGCTTAGGCATGGCGCGCCATTCCATGTTCTCTTTTCAGATGCGGGACATGTCAACCTATGAAACCAATTTCCATGACGAGAACGGTCGGCATATGTAAAGTCCATGTGTCCTCCGGTCCTGGCCGCTGTTAAATGCCGTGTTGGGCGCGCGGCGAGCGATTTTCCTACACATGAAGAAGGCGAACGGACTCACAAGACCCGGCCCCCTTCCGGCAATTCGCTGAGCGGCCCACGCTACACCGGAGGTAAAAAATCATTTCTCTCTCTCGCTCTCTGTATGCGCACTCTAAGGTTAAGCTTCTTTTAAAATGCATTGTTTTGCAAGAGAATTGCTTAGGCATGGCGCGCCATTCCATGTTCTCTTTTCAGATGCGGGACATGTCAACCTATGAAACCAATTTCCATGACGAGAACGGTCGGCATATGCAAAGTCCATGTGTCCTCCGGTCCTGGCCGCTGTTAAATGCCGTGTTGGGCGCGCGGCGAGCGATTTTCCTACACATGAAGAAGGCGAACGGACTCACAAGACCCGGCCCCCTTCCGGCAATTCGCTGAGCGGCCCACGCTACACCGGAGGTAAAAAATCATTTCTCTCTCTCTCTCTCTCTGTATGCGCACTCTAAGGTTAAGCTTCTTTTAAAATGCATTGTTTTGCAAGAGAATTGCTTAGGCATGGCGCGCCATTCCATGTTCTCTTTTCAGATGCGGGACATGTCAACCTATGAAACAAATTTCCATGACGAGAACGGTCGGCATATGTGAAGTCCATGTGTCTTCCGGTCCTGGCCGCTGTTAAATGCCGTGTTGGGCGCGCGGCGAGCGATTTTCCTACACATGAAGAAGGCGAACGGACTCACAAGACCGGGCCCCCTTCCGGCAATTCGCTGA
This sequence comes from Cheiracanthium punctorium, assembly GCA_038373885.1. Taxonomy (NCBI): domain Eukaryota; kingdom Metazoa; phylum Arthropoda; class Arachnida; order Araneae; family Cheiracanthiidae; genus Cheiracanthium; species Cheiracanthium punctorium. The sequence continues at coordinate 12,332 of JAWZYV010017764.1, forward strand.
GCGGCCCACGCTATACTGGAGGTAAAAAATCATTTCTCTCTCTCTCTCTCTCTCTGTATGCGCACTCTAAGGTTAAGCTTCTTTTAAAATGCATTGTTTGCAAGAGAATTGCTTAGGCATGGCGCGCCATTCCATGTTCTCTTTTAAGATGCGGGACATGTCAACATATGGAACAAACTTCCATGACGAGAACGGTCGGCATATGTGAAGTCCATGTGTCTTCCGGTCCTGGCCGCTGTTAAATGCCGTGTTGGGCGCGCGGCGAGCGATTTTCCTACACATGAAGAAGGCGAACGGATTCACAAGACCCGGCCCCCTTCCGGCAATTTGCTGAGCGGCCCACGCTATACCAGAGATAAAAAATCATTTCACTCTCTCTCTGTATTCGCACTCTAAGGTTAAGCTTCTTTTAAAATGCATTGTTTTGCAAGAGAATTCCTTAGGCATGGCGCGCCATTCCATGTTCTCTTTTCAGATGCGGGACATGTCAACCTATGGAACAAACTTCCATGACGAGAACGGTCTGCATACCAGAAGTCCATGTGTCCTCCGGTCCTGGCCGCTGTTAAATGCCGTGTTGGGCGCGCGGCGAACGATTTTCCTACAGATGAAGAAGGCGAACGGACTCACAAGACCCGGCCCCCTTCCGGCAATTCGCTGAGCGGCCCACGCTATACCGGAGGTAAAAAATCATTTCTCTCTCTCTCTCTCTGTATGCGCACTCTAAGGTTAAGCTTCTTTTAAAATGCATTGTTTTGCAAGAGAATGGCTTAGGCATGGCGCGCCATTCCATGTTCTCTTTTCAGATGCGGGACATGTCAACCTATGAAACAAACTTCCATGACGAGAACGGTCTGCAAACGAGAAGTCCATGTGTCCTCCGGTCCATGCCGCTGTTAAATGCGGTGTTGGGCGCGCGGCGAGCGATTTTCCTACACATGAAGACGGCGAACGGACTCACAAGACCCGGCCCCCTTCCGGCAATTCGCTGAGCGGCCCACGCTATACTAGACATAAAAAATCATTTCACTCTCTCTCTGTATGCGCACTCTAAGGTTAAGCTTCTTTTAAAATGCATTGATTTGCAAGAGAATTGCTTAGGCATGGCGCGCCATTCCATGTTCTCTTTTCAGATGAGGGTCATGTCAACCTATGGTACAAACTTCCATGACGAGAACGGTCGGCATACGAGAAGTACATGTGTCCTCCGGTCCTGGCCGCTGTTAAATGCCGTGTTGTGCGCGCGTCGAGCGATTTTCCTACACATGAAGACGGCGAACGGACTCGCAAGACCCGGCCCCCTTCCGGCAATTCGCTGAGCGGCCCACGCTATACCAGAGATAAAAAATCATTTCTCTATCTCTCTGTATGCGCACTCTAAGGTTAAGCTCCTTTTAAAATGCATTGATTTGCAAGAGAATTGCTTAGGCATGGCGCGCCATTCCATGTTCTCTTTTCAGATGAGGGTCATGTCAACCTATGGTACAAACTTCCATGACGAGAACGGTCGGCATACGAGAAGTACATGTGTCCTCCGGTCCTGGCCGCTGTTAAATGCCGTGTTGGGCGCGCGGCGAGCGATTTTCCTACAGATGAAGAAGGCGAAGGGTTTCACAAGACCCGGCCCCCTTGCGGCAAATCGCTGAGCGGCCCACGCTATACCGGAGGTAAAAAATCATTTCTCTATCTCTCTGTATGCGCACTCTAAGGTTAAGCTTCTTTTAAAATGCATTGATTTGCAAGAGAATTGCTTAGGCATGGCGCGCCATTCCATGTTCTCTTTTCATATGCGGGACATGTCAACCTATGGAACAAACTTCCATGACGAGAACGGTCGGCATACGAGAAGTACATGTGTCCTCCGGTCCTGGCCGCTGTTAAATGCCGTGTTGTGCGCGCGTCGAGCGATTTTCCTACAGATGAAGAAGGCGAACGGACTCACAAGACCCGGCCCCCTTCCGGCAATTCGCTGAGCGGCCCACGCTATACCGGAGGTAAAAAATCATTTGTCTCTCTCTCTCTCTCTGTATGCGCACTCTAACGTTAAGCTTCTTTTAAAATGCATTTTTTTGCAAGAGAATTGCTTAGGCATGGCGCGCCATTCCATGTTCTCTTTTCAGATGCGGGACATGTCAATCTATGGAACCAAATTCCATCACGAGAACGGTCGGCATACGAAAAGTCCATGTGTCCTCCGGTCCTGGCCGCTGTTAAATGCCGTGTTGGGCGCGCGGCGAGCGATTTTCCTACAGATGAAGAAGGCGAACGGACTCACAAGACCCGGCCCCCTTCCGGCAATTCGCTGAGCGGCCCACGCTATACCGGAGGTAAAAAATCATTTCTCTCTCTCTCTCTCTGTATGCGCACTCTAAGGTTAAGCTTCTTTTAAAATGCATTGTTTTGCAAGAGAATTGCTTAGGCATGGCGCGCCATTCCATGTTCTCTTTTCAGATGCGGGACATGTCAACCTATGGAACAAACTTCCATGACGAGAACTATCGGCATACGAGAAGTCCATGTGTCCTCCGGTCCATGCCGCTGTTAAATGCCGTGTTGGGCGCGCGGCGAGCGATTTTCCTACACATGAAGACGGCGAACGGACTCACAAGACCCGGCCCCCTTCCGGCAATTCGCTGAGCGGCCCACGCTATACCGGAGGTAAAAAATCATTTCTCTCTCTCTCTGTATGCGCACTCTAAGGTTAAGCTTCTTTTAAAATGCATTGTTTTGCAAGAGAATTGCTTAGGCATGGTGCGACATTCCATGTTCTCTTTTCAGATGCGGGACATGTCAACCTATGGAACAAACTTCCATGACGAGAACGGTCGGCATACGAGAAGTCCATGTGTCCTCCGGTCCTGGCCGCTGTTAAATGCCGTGTTGGGCGCGCGGCGAGCGATTTTCCTACAGATGAAGAAGGCGAAGGGTTTCACAAGACCCGGCCCCCTTCCGGCAAATCGCTGAGCGGCCCACGCTATACCGGAGGTAAAAAATCATTTCTCTATCTCTCTGTATGCGCACTCTAAGGTTAAGCTTCTTTTAAAATGCATTGATTTGCAAGAGAATTGCTTAGGCATGGCGCGCCATTCCATGTTCTCTTTTCAGATGAGGGTCATGTCAACCTATGGTACAAACTTCCATGACGAGAACGGTCGGCATACGAGAAGTCCATGTGTCCTCCGGTCCTGGCCGCTGTTAAATGCCGTGTTGGGCGCGCGGCCAGCGATTTTCCTAAAGATGAAGAAGGCGAACGGACTCACAAAACCCGGCCCCCTTCCGGCAATTCGCTGAGCGGCCCACGCTATACCGGAGGTAAAAAATCATTTCTCTCTCTCTCTCTCTGTATGCGCACTCTAAGGTTAAGCTTCTTTTAATATGCATTGTTTTGCAAGAGAATTGCTTAGGCATGGCGCGCCATTCCATGTTCTCTTTTCAGATGCGGGACATGTCAACCTATGGAACAAACTTCCATGACGAGAACTATCGGCATACGAGAAGTCCATGTGTCCTCCGGTCCATGCCGCTGTTAAATGCCGTGTTGGGCGCGCGGCGAGCGATTTTCCTACACATGAAGACGGCGAACGGACTCACAAGACCCGGCCCCCTTCCGAAAATTCGCTGAGCGGCCCACGCTATACCGGAGGTAAAAAATCATTTCACTATCTCTCTGTATGCGCACTCTAAGGTTAAGCTTCTTTTAAAATGCATTGTTTTGCAAGAGAATTGCTTAGGCATGGTGCGACATTCCATGTTCTCTTTTCAGATGCGGGACATGTCAACCTATGGAACAAACTTCCATGACGAGAACGGTCGGCATACGAGAAGTCCATGTGTCCTCCGGTCCTGGCCGCTGTTAAATGCCGTGTTGGGCGCGCGGCGAGCGATTTTCCTACAGATGAAGAAGGCGAAGGGTTTCACAAGACCCGGCCCCCTTCCGGCAAATCGCTGAGCGGCCCACGCTATACCGGAGGTAAAAAATCATTTCTCTATCTCTCTGTATGCGCACTCTAAGGTTAAGCTTCTTTTAAAATGCATTGATTTGCAAGAGAATTGCTTAGGCATGGCGCGCCATTCCATGTTCTCTTTTCAGATGAGGGTCATGTCAACCTATGGTACAAACTTCCATGACGAGAACGGTCGGCATACGAGAAGTCCATGTGTCCTCCGGTCCTGGCCGCTGTTAAATGCCGTGTTGGGCGCGCGGCCAGCGATTTTCCTAAAGATGAAGAAGGCGAACGGACTCACAAAACCCGGCCCCCTTCCGGCAATTCGCTGAGCGGCCCACGCTATACCGGAGGTAAAAAATCATTTCTCTCTCTCTCTCTCTGTATGCGCACTCTAAGGTTAAGCTTCTTTTAATATGCATTGTTTTGCAAGAGAATTGCTTAGGCATGGCGCGCCATTCCATGTTCTCTTTTCAGATGCGGGACATGTCAACCTATGGAACAAACTTCCATGACGAGAACGGTCGGCATACGAGAAGTCCATGTGTCCTCCGGTCCTGGCCGCTGTTAAATGCCGTGTTGGGCGCGCGGCGAGCGATTTTCCTACAGATGAAGAAGGCGAAGGGTTTCACAAGACCCGGCCCCCTTCCGGCAAATCGCTGAGCGGCCCACGCTATACCGGAGGTAAAAAATCATTTCTCTATCTCTCTGTATGCGCACTCTAAGGTTAAGCTTCTTTTAAAATGCATTGATTTGCAAGAGAATTGCTTAGGCATGGCGCGCCATTCCATGTTCTCTTTTCAGATGAGGGTCATGTCAACCTATGGTACAAACTTCCATGACGAGAACGGTCGGCATACGAGAAGTCCATGTGTCCTCCGGTCCATGCCGCTGTTAAATGCCGTGTTGGGCGCGCGGCGAGCGATTTTCCTACACATGAAGTCGGCGAACGGACTCGCAAGACCCGGCCCCCTTCCGGCAATTCGCTGAGCGGCCCACGCTATACCAGAGATAAAAAATCATTTCACTCTCTCTCTGTATGCGCACTCTAAGGTTAAGCTTCTTTTAAAATGCATTGTTTTGCAAGAGAATTGCTTAGGCATGGAGCGCCATTCCATGTTCTCTTTTCAGATGCGGGACATGTCAACCTATGAAACAAACTTCCATGACGAGAACGGTCTGCATACGAGAAGTCCATGTGTCCTCCGGTCCTGGCCGCTGTTAAATGCCGTGTTGGGCGCGCGGCCAGCGATTTTCCTAAAGATGAAGAAGGCGAACGGACTCACAAAACCCGGCCCCCTTCCGGCAATTCGCTGAGCGGCCCACGCTATACCGGAGGTAAAAAATCATTTCTCTCTCTCTCTCTCTGTATGCGCACTCTAAGGTTAAGCTTCTTTTAATATGCATTGTTTTGCAAGAGAATTGCTTAGGCATGGCGCGCCATTCCATGTTCTCTTTTCAGATGCGGGACATGTCAACCTATGGAACCAAATTCCATCACGAGAACGGTTGGCATACGAGAAGTCCATGTGTCCTCCGGTCCTGGCCGCTGTTAAATGCCGTGTTGGGCGCGCGGCGAGCGATTTTCCTACAGATTAAGAAGGCGAAGGGTTTCACAAGACCCGGCCCCCTTCCGGCAATTCGCTGAGCGGCCCACGCTATACCGGAGGTAAAAAATCATTTCTCTCTCTCTCTCTCTGTATGCGCTCTCAAAGGTTAAGCTTCTTTTAAAATGCATTGTTTTGCAAGAGAATTGCTTAGGCATGGCGCGCAATTCCATGTTCTCTTTTCAGATGCGGGACATGTCAACCTATGGAACCAAATTCCATCACGAGAACGGTCGGCATACGAGAAGTCCATGTGTCCTCCGGTCCTGGCCGCTGTTAAATGCCGTGTTGGGCGCGCGGCGAGCTATTTTCCTACAGATGAAGAAGGCGAACGAACTCACAAAACCCGGCCCCCTTCCGGCAATTCGCTGAGCGGCCCACGCTATACCGGAGGTAAAAAATCATTTCTCTCTCTCTCTCTCTCTCTCTGTATGCGCTCTCAAAGGTTAAGCTTCTTTTAAAATGCATTGTTTTGCAAGAGAATTGCTTAGGCATGGCGCGCAATTCCATGTTCTCTTTTCAGATGCGGGACATGTCAACCTATGGAACCAAATTCCATCACGAGAACGGTCGGCATACGAGAAGTCCATGTGTCCTCCGGTCCTGGCCGCTGTTAAATGCCGTGTTGGGCGCGCGGCGAGCTATTTTCCTACAGATGAAGAAGGCGAACGAACTCACAAACCCGGCCCCCTTCCGGCAATTCGCTGAGCGGCCCACGCTATACCGGAGGTAAAAAATCATTTCTCTCTCTCTCTCTCTCTGTATGCGCACTCTAAGGTTAAGCTTCTTTTAAAATGCATTGTTTTGCAAGAGAATTGCTTAGGCATGGCGCGCAATTCCATGTTCTCTTTTCAGATGCGGGACATGTCAACCTATGGAACCAAATTCCATCACGAGAACGGTCGGCATACGAGAAGTCCATGTGTCCTCCGGTCCTGGCCGCTGTTAAATGCCGTGTTGGGCGCGCGGCGAGCTATTTTCCTACAGATGAAGAAGGCGAACGAACTCACAAAACCCGGCCCCCTTCCGGCAATTCGCTGAGCGGCCCACGCTATACCGGAGGTAAAAAATCATTTCTCTCTCTCTCTCTCTGTATGCGCTCTCAAAGGTTAAGCTTCTTTTAAAATGCATTGTTTTGCAAGAGAATTGCTTAGGCATGGCGCGCAATTCCATGTTCTCTTTTCAGATGCGGGACATGTCAACCTATGGAACCAAATTCCATCACGAGAACGGTCGGCATACGAGAAGTCCATGTGTCCTCCGGTCCTGGCCGCTGTTAAATGCCGTGTTGGGCGCGCGGCGAGCTATTTTCCTACAGATGAAGAAGGCGAACGAACTCACAAAACCCGGCCCCCTTCCGGCAATTCGCTGAGCGGCCCACGCTATACCGGAGGTAAAAAATCATTTCTCTCTCTCTCTCTCTGTATGCGCACTCTAAGGTTAAGCTTCTTTTAAAATGCATTGTTTTGCAAGAGAATTGCTTAGGCATGGCGCGCCATTCCATGTTCTCTTTTCAGATGCGGGACATGTCAACCTATGGAACCAAATTCCATCACGAGAACGGTTGGCATACGAGAAGTCCATGTGTCCTCCGGTCCTGGCCGCTGATAAATGCCGTGTTGGGCGCGCGGCGAGCGATTTTCCTACAGATGAAGAAGGCGAAGGGATTCACAAGACCCGGCCCCCTTCCGGCAATTCGCTGAGCGGCCCACGCTATACCGGAGGTAAAAAATCATTTCTCTCTCTCTCTCTCTGTATGCGCTCTCAAAGGTTAAGCTTCTTTTAAAATGCATTGTTTTGCAAGAGAATTGCTTAGGCATGGCGCGCCATTCCATGTTCTCTTTTCAGATGCGGGACATGTCAACCTATGGAACCAAATTCCATGACGAGAACGGTCGGCATACGAGAAGTCCATGTGTCCTCCGGTCCTGGCCGCTGTTAAATGCCGTGTTGGGCGCGCGGCGAGCGATTTTCCTACAGATGAAGAAGACGAACGGACTCACAAGACCCGGCCCCCTTCCGGCTATTCGCTGAGCGGCCCACGCTATACCGGAGGTAAAAAATCATTTCTCTCTCTCTCTCTCTGTATGCGCACTCTAAGGTTAAGCTTCTTTTAAAATGCATTGTTTTGTAAGTGAATTGCTTAGGCATGGCGCGCCATTCCATGTTCTCTTTTCAGATGCGGGACATGTCAACCTATGGAAACAATTTCCATGACGAGAACGGTCGGCATACGAGAAGTCCATGTGTCCTCCGGTCCTGGCCGCTGTTAAATGCCGTGTTGGGCGCGCGGCGAGCGATTTTCCTACAGATGAAGAAGGCGACGGGATTCACAAGACCCGGCCCCCTTCCGGCAATTCGCTGAGCGGCCCACGCTATACCGGAGGTAAAAAATCATTTCTCCTCTCTCTCTCTACTGTATGCACTCTAAGGTTAAGCTTCTTTTAAAATGCATTGTTTTGCAAGTGAATTGCTTAGGCATGGCGCGCCATTCCATGTTCTCTTTTCAGATGCGGGACATGTCAACCTATGGAACCAATTTCCATGACGAGAACGGTCGGCATACGAGAAGTCCATGTGTCCTCCGGTCCTGGCCGCTGTTAAATGCGTGTTGGGCGCGCGGCGAGCGATTTTCCTACAGATGAAGACGACGACGGACTCACAAGACCCGGCCCCCTTCCGGCTATTCGCTGAGCGGCCCACGCTATACCGGAGGTAAAAAATCATTTCTCCTCTCTCTCTCTGTATGCGCACTCTAAGGTTAAGCTTCTTTTAAAATGCATTGTTTTGTAAGAGAATTGCTTAGGCATGGCGCGCCATTCCATGTTCTCTTTTCAGATGCGGGACATGTCAACCTATGGAACAAATTTCCATGACGAGAACGGTCGGCATACGAGAAGTCCATGTGTCCTCCGGTCCTGGCCGCTGTTAAATGCCGTGTTGGGCGCGCGGCGAGCGATTTTCCTACAGATGAAGACGACGACGGACTCACAAGACCCGGCCCCCTTCCGGCTATTAGCTGAGCGGCCCACGCTATACCGGAGGTAAAAAATCATTTCTCTCTCTCTCTCTCTATGCGCACTCTAAGGTTAAGCTTCTTTTAAAATGCATTGTTTTGTAAGTGAATTGCTTAGGCATGGGGCGCCATTCCATGTTCTCTTTTCAGATGCGGGACATGTCAACCTATGGAACCAAATTCCATGACGAGAACGGTCGGCATACGAGAAGTCCATGTGTCCTCCGGTCCTGGCCGCTGTTAAATGCCGTGTTGGGCGCGCGGCGAGCGATTTTCCTACAGATGAAGACGACGACGGAACTCACAAGACCCGGCCCCCTTCCGGCTATTCGCTGAGCGGCCCACGCTACACCGGAGGTAAAAAATCATTTCTCTCTCTCTCTCTCTATGCGCACTCTAAGGTTCAGCTTCTTTTAAAATGCATTGTTTTGTAAGTGAATTGCTTAGGCATGGCGCGCCATTCCATGTTCTCTTTTCAGATGCGGGACATGTCAACCTATGAAACAAATTTCCATGACGAGAACGGTCGGCATACGAGAAGTCCATGTGTCCTCCGGTCCTGGCCGCTGTTAAATGCCGTGTTGGGCGCGCGGCGAGCGATTTTCCTACAGATGAAGAAGGCGAACGGAACTCACAAGACCCGGCCCCCTTCCGGCTATTCGATGAGCGGCCCACGCTATACCGGAGGTAAAAAATCACTTCTCTCTCTCTCTCTCTGTATGCGCACTCTAAGGTTAAGCTTCTTTTAAAATGCATTGTTTGTAAGTGAATTGCTTAGGCATGGCGCGCCATTCCATGTTCTCTTTTCAGATGCGGGACATGTCAACCTATGGAACAAACTTCCATGACGAGAACGGTCGGCATACGAGAAGTCCATGTGTCCTCCAGTCCTGGCCGCTGTTAAATGCCGTGTTGGGCGCGCGGCGAGCGATTTTCCTACAGATGAAGACGACGACGGACTCACAAGACCCGGCCCCCTTCCGGCTATTCGATGAGCGGCCCACGCTATACCGGAGGTAAAAAATCATTTCTCTCTCTCTCTCTCTGTATGCGCACTCTAAGGTTAAGCTTCTTTTAAAATGCATTGTTTTGTAAGAGAATTGCTTAGGCATGGCGCGCCATTCCATGTTCTCTTTTCAGATGCGGGACATGTCAACCTATGGAACAAATTTCCATGACGAGAACGGTCGGCATACGAGAAGTCCATGTGTCCTCCGGTCCTGGCCGCTGTTATATGCCGTGTTGGGCGCGCGGCGAGCGATTTTCCTACAGATGAAGACGACGACGGACTCACAAGACCCGGCCCCCTTCCGGCTATTCACTGAGCGGCCCACGCTATACCGGAGGTAAAACATCATTTCTCCTCTCTCTCTCTATGCGCACTCTAAGGTTCAGCTTCTTTTAAAATGCAATCTTTTGTAAGTGAATTGCTTAGGCATGGGGCGCCATTCCATGTTCTCTTTTCAGATGCGGGACATGTCAACCTATGGAACAAATTTCCATGACGAGAACGGTCGGCATACGAGAAGTCCATGTGTCCTCCGGTCCTGGCCGCTGTTAAATGCCGTGTTGGGCGCGCGGCGAGCGATTTTCCTACAGATGAAGACGACGACGGACTCACAAGACCCGGCCCCCTTCCGGCTATTCGCTGAGCGGCCCACGCTATACCGGAGGTAAAAAATCATTTCTCTCCTCTCTCTCTCGTATGCGCACTCTAAGGTTAAGCTTCTTTTAAAATGCATTCTTTTGTAAGTGAATTGCTTAGGCATGGGCGCCATTCCATGTTCTCTTTTCAGATGCGGGACATGTCAACCTATGGAACAAACTTCCATGACGAGAACGATCGGCATACGAGAAGTCCATGTGTCCTCCGGTCCATGCCGCTGTTAAATGCCGTGTTGGGCGCGCGGCGAGCGATTTTCCTACACATGAAGACGGAAACGGACTCACAAGACCCGGCCCCCTTCCGGCAATTCGCTGAGCGGCCCACGCTATACCAGAGATAAAAAATCATTTCACTCTCTCTCTGTATTCGCACTCTAAGGTTAAGCTTCTTTTAAAATGCATTGTTTTGCAAGAGAATTCCTTAGGCATGGCGCGCCATTCCATGTTCTCTTTTCAGATGCGGGACATGTCAACCTATGGAACAAACTTCCATGACGAGAACGGTCTGCATACCAGAAGTCCATGTGTCCTCCGGTCCTGGCCGCTGTTAAATGCCGTGTTGGGCGCGCGGCGAACGATTTTCCTACAGATGAAGAAGGCGAACGGACTCACAAGACCCGGCCCCCTTCCGGCAATTCGCTGAGCGGCCCACGCTATACCGGAGGTAAAAAATCATTTCTCTCTCTCTCTCTCTGTATGCGCACTCTAACGTTAAGCTTCTTTTAAAATGCATTGTTTTGCAAGAGAATTGCTTAGGCATGGCGCGCCATTCCATGTTCTCTTTTCAGATGCGGGACATGTCAACCTATGGAACCAAATTCCATCACGAGAACGGTCGGCATACGAGAAGTCCATGTGTCCTCCGGTCCTGGCCGCTGTTAAATGCCGTGTTGGGCGCGCGGCGAGCGATTTTCCTACAGATGAAGAAGGCGAACGGACTCACAAGACCCGGCCCCCTTCCGGCAATTCGCTGAGCGGCCCACGCTATACCGGAGGTAAAAAATCATTTCTCTCTCTCTCTCTCTGTATGCGCACTCTAAGGTTAAGCTTCTTTTAAAATGCATTGTTTTGCAAGAGAATTGCTTAGGCATGGCGCGCCATTCCATGTTCTCTTTTCAGATGCGGGACATGTCAACCTATGGAACAAACTTCCATGACGAGAACGATCGGCATACGAGAAGTCCATGTGTCCTCCGGTCCATGCCGCTGTTAAATGCCGTGTTGGGCGCGCGGCGAGCGATTTTCCTACACATGAAGACGGCGAACGGACTCACAAGACCCGGCCCCCTTCCGGCAATTCGCTGAGCGGCCCACGCTATACCGGAGGTAAAAAATCATTTCTCTCTCTCTCTGTATGCGCACTCTAAGGTTAAGCTTCTTTTAAAATGCATTGTTTTGCAAGAGAATTGCTTAGGCATGGTGCGACATTCCATGTTCTCTTTTCAGATGCGGGACATGTCAACCTATGGAACAAACTTCCATGACGAGAACGGTCGGCATACGAGAAGTCCATGTGTCCTCCGGTCCTGGCCGCTGTTAAATGCCGTGTTGGGCGCGCGGCGAGCGATTTTCCTACAGATGAAGAAGGCGAAGTGTTTCACAAGACCCGGCCCCCTTCCGGCAAATCGCTGAGCGGCCCACGCTATACCGGAGGTAAAAAATCATTTCTCTCTCTCTCTCTCTGTATGCGCACTCTAAGGTTAAGCTTCTTTTAAAATGCATTGTTTTGCAAGAGAATTGCTTAGGCATGGAGCGCCATTCCATGTTCTCTTTTCAGATGCGGGACATGTCAACCTATGAAACAAACTTCCATGACGAGAACGGTCTGCATACGAGAAGTCCATGTGTCCTCCGTTCCTGGCCGCTGTTAAATGCCGTGCTGGGCGCGCGGCGAGCGATTTTCCTACACATGAAGACGGCGAACGGACTCACAAGACCCGGCCCCCTTCCGGCAATTCGCTGAGCGGCCCACGCTATACCGGAGGTAAAAAATCATTTCTCTCTCTCTCTCTCTCTCTCTGTATGCGCACTCTAAGGTTAAGCTTCTATTAAAATGCAATCTTTTGCAAGAGAATTGCTTAGGCATGGCGCGTCATTCCATGTTTTCTTTTCAGATGCGGGACATTTCAACCTATGGAACAAACTTCCATGACGAGAACGGTCGGCATACGAGAAGTCCATGTGTCCTCCGGTCCTGGCCGCTGTTAAATGCCGTGTTGGGCGCGCGGCGAGCTATTTTCCTACAGATGAAGAAGGCGAACGGACTCACAGACCCGGCCCCCTTCCGGCAATTCGCTGAGCGGCCCACGCTATACCGGAGATAAAAAATCATTTCTCTCTCTCTCTCTCTCTCTGTATGCGCACTCTAAGGTTAAGCTTCTTTTAAAATGCATTGTTTTGCAAGAGAATTGCTTAGGCATGGCGCGCCATTCCATGTTCTCTTTTCAGATGCGGGACATGTCAACCTATGGAACAAACTTCCATGACGAGAACGGTCGGCATACGAGAAGTCCATGTGTCCTCCGGTCCTGGCCGCTGTTAAATGCCGTGTTGGGCGCGCGGCGAGCTATTTTCCTACAGATGAAGAAGGCGAACGGACTCACAGACCCGGCCCCCTTCCGGCAATTCGCTGAGCGGCCCACGCTATACCGGAGATAAAAAATCATTTCTCTCTCTCTCTCTCTCTCTGTATGCGCACTCTAAGGTTAAGCTTCTTTTAAAATGAATTGTTTTGCAAGAGAATTGCTTAGGCATGGCGCGCCATTCCATGTTCTCTTTTCAGATGCGGGAAATGTCAACCTATGGAACAAACTTCCATGACGAGAACGGTCTGCATACGAGAAGTCCATGTGTCCTCCGGTCCTGGCCGCTGTTAAATGCCGTTTTGGGCGCGCGGCGAGCGATTTTCCTACAGATGAAGAAGGCGAAGGGTTTCACAAGACCCGGCCCCCTTCCGGCAATTCGCTGAGCGGCCCACGCTATACCGGAGGTAAAAAATCATTTCTCTATCTCTCTGTATGCGCACTCTAAGGTTAAGCTTCTTTTAAAATGCATTGTTTTGCAAGAGAATTGCTAAGGCATGGCGCGCCATTCCATGTTCTCTTTTCAGATGAGGGTCATGTCAACCAATGGTACAAACTTCCATGACGAGAACGGTCGGCATACGAGAAGTCCATGTGTCCTCCGGTCCTGGCAGCTGTTAAATGCCGTGTTGGGCCCGCGGCGAACGATTTTCCTACAGATGAAGAAGGCGAACGGACTCACAAGACCTGGCCCCCTTCCGGCAATTCGCTGAGCGGCCCACGCTATACTAGAGGTAAAAAATCATTTCTCTCTCTCTCTGTATGCGCACTCTAAGGTTAAGCTTCTTTTAAAATGCATTGTTTTGCAAGAGAATTGCTTAGGCATGGCGCGCCATTCCATGTTCTCTTTTCAGATGAGGGTCATGTCAACCTATGGTACAAACTTCCATGACGAGAACGGTCGGCATACGAGAAGTCCATGTGTCCTCCGGTCCTGGCCGCTGTTAAATGCCGTGTTGGGCGCGCGGCGAGCGATTTTACTACAGATGAAGAAGGCGAACGGACTCACAAGACCTGGCCCCCTTCCGGCAATTCGCTGAGCGGCCCACGCTATACTAGAGGTAAAAAATCATTTCTCTCTCTCTCTGTATGCGCATCTAATGTTAAGCTTCTTTTAAAATGCATTGTTTTGCAAGAGAATTGCTTAGGCATGGCGCGCCATTCCCTGTTCTCTTTTCAGATGAGGGACATGTCAACCTATGGTACAAACTTCCATGACGAGAACGGTCGGCATACGAGAAGTCCATGTGTCCTCCGGTCCTGGCCTCTGTTAAATGCCGTTTTGGGCGCGCGGCGAGCGATTTTCCTACAGATGAAGAAGGCGAACGGACTCACAAGACCCGGCCCCCTTCCGGCAATTCGCTGAGCGGCCCACGCTATACCGGAGGTAAAAAATCATTTCTCTCTCTCTCTCTCTCTCTGTATGCGCACTCTAAGGTTAAGCTTCTTTTAAAATGCATTGTTTTGCAAGAGAATTGCTTAGGCATGGCGCGCCATTCCATGATCTCTTTTCAGATGCGGGACATGTCAACCTATGGAACAAACTTCCATGACGAGAACGGTCGGCATACGAGAAGTCCATGTGTCCTCCGGTCCTGGTCGCTGTTAAATGCCGTGTTGGGCGCGCGGCGAGCGATTTTCCTACAGATGAAGAAGGCGAAGGGTTTCACAAGACCCGGCCCCCTTCCGGCAATTCGCTGAGCGGCCCACGCTATACCGGAGGTAAAAAATCATTTCTCTATCTCTCTGTATGCGCACTCTAAGGTTAAGCTTCTTTTAAAATGCATTGTTTTGCAAGAGAATTGCTAAGGCATGGCGCGCCATTCCATGTTCTCTTTTCAGATGAGGGTCATGTCTACCTATGGTACAAACTTCCATGACGAGAACGGTCGGCATACGAGAAGTCCATGTGTCCTCCGGTCCTGGCCGCTGTTAAATGCCGTGTTGGGCGCGCGGCGAGCGATTTTCCTACAGATGAAGAAGGCGAACGGACTCACAAGACCTGGCCCCCTTCCGGCAATTCGCTGAGCGGCCCACGCTATACCGGAGGTAAAAAATCATTTCTCTCTCTCTCTGTATGCGCACTCTAAGGTTAAGCTTCTTTTAAAATGCATTGTTTTGCAAGAGAATTGCTTAGGCATGGCGCGCCATTCCATGTTCTCTTTTGAGATGCGGGACATGTCAACCAATGGAACCAAATTCCATCACGAGAACGGTCGGCATACGAGAAGTCCATGTGTCCTCCGGTCCTGGCCGCTGTCAAATGCGGTGTTGGGCGCGCGGCGAGCGATTTTCCTACAGATGAAGAAGGCGAACGGACTCACAGGACCCGGCCCCCTTCCGGCAATTCGCTGAGCGGACCACGCTATACCGGAGGTAAAAAATCATTTCACTATCTCTCTGTATGCGTATTCTAAGGTTAAGCTTCTTTTAAAATGCATTGTTTTGCAAGAGAATTGCTTAGGCATGGTGCGACATTCCATGTTCTCTTTTCAGATGCGGGACATGTCAACCTATGGAACAAACTTCCATGACGAGAACGGTCGGCATACGAGAAGTCCATGTGTCCTCCGGTCCTGGCCGCTGTTAAATGCCGTGTTGGGCGCGCGGCGAGCGATTTTCCTACAGATGAAGAAGGCGAAGGGTTTCACAAGACCCGGCCCCTTTCCGGCAATTCGCTGAGCGGCCCACGCTATACCGGAGGTAAAAAATCATTTCTCTATCTCTCTGTATGCGCACTCTAAGGTTAAGCTTCTTTTAAAATGCATTGTTTTGCAAGAGAATTGCTTAGGCATGGCGCGCCATTCCATGTTCTCTTTTCAGATGAGGGTCATGTCAACCTATGGTACAAACTTCCATGACGAGAACGGTCGGCATACGAGAAGTCCATGTGTCCTCCGGTCCTGGCAGCTGTTAAATGCCGTGTTGGGCCCGCGGCGAACGATTTTCCTACAGATGAAGAAGGCGAACGGACTCACAAGACCTGGCCCCCTTCCGGCAATTCGCTGAGCGGCCCACGCTATACTAGAGGTAAAAAATCATTTCTCTCTCTCTCTGTATGCGCACTCTAAGGTTAAGCTTCTTTTAAAACGCATTGTTTTGCAAGAGAATTGCTTAGGCATGGCGCGCCATTCCATGTTCTCTTTTCAGATGAGGGTCATGTCAACCTATGGTACAAACTTCCATGACGAGAACGGTCGGCATACGAGAAGTCCATGTGTCCTCCGGTCCTGGCCGCTGTTAAATGCCGTGTTGGGCGCGCGGCGAGCGATTTTCCTACAGATGAAGA
This sequence comes from Cheiracanthium punctorium, assembly GCA_038373885.1. Classification (NCBI taxonomy): domain Eukaryota; kingdom Metazoa; phylum Arthropoda; class Arachnida; order Araneae; family Cheiracanthiidae; genus Cheiracanthium; species Cheiracanthium punctorium. Next base: position 28,435 of record JAWZYV010017764.1, read on the forward strand.
AGGCGAACGGACTCACAAGACCTGGCCCCCTTCCGGCAATTCGCTGAGCGGCCCACGCTATACTAGAGGTAAAAAATCATTTCTCTCTCTCTCTGTATGCGCATCTAAGGTTAAGCTTCTTTTAAAATGCATTGTTTTGCAAGAGAATTGCTTAGGCATGGCGCGCCATTACCTGTTCTCTTTTCAGATGAGGGACATGTCAACCTATGGTACAAACTTCCATGACGAGAACGGTCGGCATACGAGAAGTCCATGTGTCCTCCGGTCCTGGCCTCTGTTAAATGCCGTGTTGGGCGCGCGGCGAGCGATTTTCCTACAGATGAAGAAGGCGAACGGACTCACAAGACTCGGCCCCCTTCCGGCAATTCGCTGAGCGGCCCACGCTATACCGGAGGTAAAAAATCATTTCTCTCTCTCTCTCTCTCTCTGTATGCGCACTCTAAGGTTAAGCTTCTTTTAAAATGCATTGTTTTGCAAGAGAATTGCTTAGGCATGGCGCGCCATTCCATGATCTCTTTTCAGATGCGGGACATGTCAACCTATGGAACAAACTTCCATGACGAGAACGGTCGGCATACGAGAAGTCCATGTGTCCTCCGGTCCTGGTCGCTGTTAAATGCCGTGTTGGGCGCGCGGCGAGCGATTTTCCTACAGATGAAGAAGGCGAAGGGTTTCACAAGACCCGGCCCCCTTCCGGCAATTCGCTGAGCGGCCCACGCTATACCGGAGGTAAAAAATCATTTCTCTATCTCTGTGTATGCGCACTCTAAGGTTAAGCTTCTTTTAAAATGCATTGTTTTGCAAGAGAATTGCTAAGGCATGGCGCGCCATTCCATGTTCTCTTTTCAGATGAGGGTCATGTCTACCTATGGTACAAACTTCCATGACGAGAACGGTCGGCATACGAGAAGTCCATGTGTCCTCCGGTCCTGGCCGCTGTTAAATGCCGTGTTGGGCGCGCGGCGAGCGATTTTCCTACAGATGAAGAAGGCGAACGGACTCACAAGACCTGGCCCCCTTCCGGCAATTCGCTGAGCGGCCCACGCTATACTAGAGGTAAAAAATCATTTCTCTCTCTCTCTGTATGCGCACTCTAAGGTTAAGCTTCTTTTAAAATGCATTGTTTTGCAAGAGAATTGCTTAGGCATGGCGCGCCATTCCATGTTCTCTTTTGAGATGCGGGACATGTCAACCAATGGAACCAAATTCCATCACGAGAACGGTCGGCATACGAGAAGTCCATGTGTCCTCCGGTCCTGGCCGCTGTCAAATGCGGTGTTGGGCGCGCGGCGAGCGATTTTCCTACAGATGAAGAAGGCGAACGGACTCACAGGACCCGGCCCCCTTCCGGCAATTCGCTGAGCGGACCACGCTATACCGGAGGTAAAAAATCATTTCACTATCTCTCTGTATACGTACTCTAAGGTTAAGCTTCTTTTAAAATGCATTGTTTTGCAAGAGAATTGCTTAGGCATGGTGCGACATTCCATGTTCTGTTTTCAGATGCGGGACATGTCAACCTATGGAACAAACTTCCATGACGAGAACGGTCGGCATACGAGAAGTCCATGTGTCCTCCGGTCCTGTCCGCTGTTAAATGCCGTGTTGGGCGCGCGGCGAGCGATTTTCCTACAGATGAAGAAGGCGAAGGGTTTCACAAGACCCGGCCCCTTTCCGGCAATTCGCTGAGCGGCCCACGCTATACCGGAGGTAAAAAATCATTTCTCTATCTCTCTGTATGCGCACTCTAAGGTTAAGCTTCTTTTAAAATGCATTGTTTTGCAAGAGAATTGCTTAGGCATGGCGCGCCATTCCATGTTCTCTTTTCAGATGAGGGTCATGTCAACCTATGGTACAAACTTCCATGACGAGAACGGTCGGCATACGAGAAGTCCATGTGTCCTCCGGTCCTGGCCGCTGTTAAATGCCGTGTTGGGCGCGCGGCGAGCGATTTTCCTACAGATGAAGAAGGCGAACGGACTCACAAGACCTGGCCCCCTTCCGGCAATTCGCTGAGCGGAACACGCTATACTGGAGGTAAAAAATCATTTCTCTCTCTCTCTGTATGCGCACTCTAAGGTTAAGCTTCTTTTAAAATGCATTGTTTTGCAAGAGAATTGCTTAGGCATGGCGCGCCATTCCCTGTTCTCTTTTCAGATGAGGGACATGTCAACCTATGGTACAAACTTCCATGACGAGAACGGTCGGCATACGAGAAGTCCATGTGTCCTCCGGTCCTGGCCTCTGTTAAATGCCGTGTTGGGCGCGCGGCGAGCGATTTTCCTACAGATGAAGAAGGCGAACGCACTCACAAGACCCGGCCCCCTTCCGGCAATTCGCTGAGCGGCCCACGCTATACCGGAGGTAAAAAATCATTTCTCTCTCTCTCTCTCTCTCTGTATGCGCACTCTAAGGTTAAGCTTCTTTTAAAATGCATTGTTTTGCAAGAGAATTGCTTAGGCATGGCGCGCCATTCCAGGATCTCTTTTCAGATGCGGGACATGTAAACCTATGGAACAAACTTCCATGACGAGAACGGTCGGCATACGAGAAGTCCATGTGTCCTCCGGTCCTGGCCGCTGTTAAATGCCGTGTTGGGCGCGCGGCGAGCGATTTTCCTACAGATGAAGAAGGCGAACGGACTCACAAGACCCGGCCCCCTTCCGGCAATTCGCTGAGCGGCCCACGCTATACCGTAGGTAAAAAAGCATTTCTCTCTCTCTCTCTCTCTCTGTATGCGCACTCTAAGGTTAAGCTTCTTTTAAAATGCATTGTTTTGCAAGAGAATTGCTTAGGCATGGCGCGCCATTCCATGTTCTCTTTTCAGATGAGGGTCATGTCAACCTATGGTACAAACTTCCATGACGAGAACGGTCGGCATACGAGAAGTCCATGTGTCCTCCGGTCCTGGCCGCTGTTAAATGCCGTGTTGGGCGCGCGGCGAGCGATTTTCCTACAGATGAAGAAGGCGAACGGACTCACAAGACCTGGCCCCCTTCCGGCAATTCGCTGAGCGGCCCACGCTATACTAGAGGTAAAAAATGATTTCTCTCTCTCTCTGTATGCGCATCTAAGGTTAAGCTTCTTTTAAAATGCATTGTTTTGCAAGAGAATTGCTTAGGCATGGCGCGCCATTCCCTGTTCTCTTTTCAGATGAGGGACATGTCAACCTATGGTACAAACTTCCATGACGAGAACGGTCGGCATACGAGAAGTCCATGTGTCCTCCGGTCCTGGCCTCTGTTAAATGCCGTGTTGGGCGCGCGGCGAGCGATTTTCCTACAGATGAAGAAGGCGAACGGACTCACAAGACCCGGCCCCCTTCCGGCAATTCGCTGAGCGGCCCACGCTATACCGGAGGTAAAAAATCATTTCTCTCTCTCTCTCTCTCTGTATGCGCACTCTAAGGTTAAGCTTCTTTTAAAATGCATTGTTTTGCAAGAGAATTGCTTAGGCATGGCGCGCCATTCCATGATCTCTTTTCAGATGCGGGACATGTCAACCTATGGAACAAACTTCCATGACGAGAACGGTCGGCATACGAGAAGTCCATGTGTCCTCCGGTCCATGCCGCTGTTAAATGCCGTGTTGGGCGCGCGGCGAGCGATTTTCCTACACATGAAGACGGTGAACGGACTCACAAGACCCGGCCCCCTTCCGGCAATTCGCTGAGCGGCCCACGCTATACCAGAGGTAAAAAATCATTTCACTCTCTCTCTGTATGCGCACTCTAAGGTTAAGCTTCTTTTAAAATGCATTGTTTTGCAAGAGAATTGCTTAGGCATGGCGCGCCATTCCATGTTCTCTTTTCAGATGCGGGACATGTCAGCCAATGGAACCAAATTCCATCACGAGAACGGTCGGCATACGAGAAGTCCATGTGTCCTCCGGTCCTGGCCGCTGTTAAATGCGGTGTTGTGCGCGCGGCGAGCGATTTTCCTACAGATGAAGAAGGCGAACGGACTCACAGGACCCGGCCCCCTTCCGGCAATTCGCTGAGCGGACCACGCTGTACCGGAGGTAAAAAATCATTTCACTATCTCTCTGTATGCGCACTCTAAGGTTAAGCTTCTTTTAAAATGCATTGTTTTGCAAGAGAATTGCTTAGGCAAACACACATACGGGGCCCCGATTCACGCAACTTTCACACTTTGCACTTACGCATAGTACAGATAAATGCATAAATCTTCAGAGTATAAACACTTTTGCAAACGAGGGAATATTAAAATGATTATATTCAAATAACTACTCTGCAAAACGTATAAACATTTTTACCCTTACAATGAATAAACATTATGCGGAAACATTTTTAAAAGTTACCTTGTAATTTCAAATAAACACAGTGCAAGAACAATTCAAATAAACACTTTGCTAACAGTAATTGAATAAACACAATGTAAAAACACTTAGAAAGAGACACTATGCAAATTACAAAAAAATAGAGCTCAAAACTAATTTGAGTACTACCCCCACCTATGTCTTTTAAAGAGGGACATTTTTCATTTTAATTTTTGTTAAAGACGTTTGTAATGAACCTTTGTAAGTCATTTTTGGTTAATGGTTTTGTAAAAACGTCTGATAAGTTAGATTTACTGCCCACAAAACGTATGTGAAATTTTTGTGTATTGTACAGGTCTCTAATAAAAAAATAATTTTACGTCTATGTGTTTCGATCTGTAATTCTCAATGGGCGATTTTATGAAATCTATTGCGGCCTGATTATCAGCATATAAAATTGGTATAGGTTGCTCACCTTTAATAACTCCCCTATTATAACACTCACTTAAGATGCCGTCAAACCAAACTATTTCTTTCACCGCCTCCGTCATTGACACGAATTCTGCTTCCATAGTTGACAAACTCACACTCTTTTCCTTAAATGTTCGCCAACCTATGGGGGACCTTCCTAATAAAACTAACTGGCCTCCGAGAGATGTTCGGTCATCCCGGTTAGCGGCAAAATCAGCATCAGAGTAAACAACAAGTTGGGGGTGTTCACATAGTAATTCCAATTTATAGTGAGCTGTATGTACTGTATACCCTAAAAGTCTCAACAGTCCGTCCCAGTGTGACATGCCAGGGTTCGACTGAAATTGACTAAATATATTTACCGCATATGCGATATCAGGTCTAGTTCTATTAGAAATAAATGATAGGCAACCTAAAATACTTCGGTAAGGCAATTTAGACATTTCACTGATTTCCTCTTGTGTAGTTGGGCAGAATTTCTTGGAGTAAACTGACCCTTTTGCTATTGGGAGAGAAGATATGGGTATTTTAAAATGGCTAAATCGCTCATTTACTTCCTCAATGTAGGAGCGTTGGTGTAGCCAGACTTTACCACCATTTTCTTCAAATTCGACACCTAATAGTGTACGAGTTCTCCCAAAGACTTTAATATCAAAATGGCCTTTCAGTTTATCCAAAGCACTGTTTATTACATTTTGATTTTTACCAAAAATAACGAAGTCATCTACATACAAAATTAAAATTAAATAATCTTTAAAAATATATGCACAATTCCCCCATTCGAATTTATTGAAGCCCATTTCTAGTAAAGCATTATGTACCTCGAAAAACCATTGCCGACCACTTTGCTTCAAGCCATAGATAGCTCGGTCTAAACGGCAGTATTTTTCATTTTGGTCCTGTACCTCAAAACCAGGAGGCTGCGACATATAAATTTCTTCATTTAAGGGGGCGTACAAATACGTGCCTTTCACGTCGCACTGCAGGTGAGACCAACCACAAAAGGAGACAAGGAAAGTGAAAAAGAATCTTATTAAGCTGAAGTTAACCACAGGGCTAAAGGTCTCATCGTACGAGATGCCTTTTTCTTGTTTATATCCCTGAGCAACCAACCTCGCTTTGAATCTTACGACTTTACCAGTCTCGTCTCGCTTTAGGGTAAAAACCCATCTACAACCTACAGGCGTGACATTATTTGGCAGGTCTTCTAAATGCCATACCCCCCGATCTTTCATTATGTCAATTTCCTCCCTCATGGCCTTAAGCCACTCTTCTTTGTACTCTGACTTGACTGCCTGTTTAAATGTTCTAGGGACAACTACACGATCTAGTCAGCTTGAGATGCTCATACTGGTGGAGGGTTCACTGTTATTCACTATTCGGGAAATTGCATTTTCTGTTATAACCCCTTCCTCTCCATTTGAGCCTGAAAAGTCAAAAAGTTCGGGTTTGTAAGAGATGTTATTTTTGGTACAATACCTGGCGACATCATTCAGTGACCTTAGCCTTTGTCCTTTGCCCTCTTCAAAGTAATAAATGTCGGTGCGTGACCCGTCCCTTCTGGGAACCGCCTTCCTTTCCCAATTTACAACTCTAGGGTCGGGCATAGAGTAGGGAACAACTACGTCATCAGAAACAGGATCCTCATCAGACACACCCGGAGTAATGGGGTAACCTAACTCCTCACCATTACTACCTGTTTGATCGTGAGAATCAATCGAATCCGTTTCAGACGTGTTATCTGGGCCCAGCACCGCTCCACTTAGTGTATCTTTATACACCAAATCTTCCCGGAACGAGACATTTATTGTTTCAATAATTTTATTTGTGTCCGGAAACCATATCCTATAGCCCTTCGTCCTGAAGGCGTATCCTATCAGGAATCCTTTCCGCGCCCTAGCATCAAGTTTGTGTGCCCGTTGGCGACGGGGTATTCCGGCGTACGCAACACATCCGAAGGGCTTTAAATGTTTCACGGATGGTCTAGAACCAGCAAACAGTTCACATGGCGTCTTATTTAACTTTGTATGGCATACACGGTTCCATGTATATGTAAAGTAAAGCATGGCATCGGGCCAAAAGTATTCCGGGATACCTGACTCGTTCAAAATGGTTCTAGCACCACTAGCAACCGTTTGGTTATACCTTTCACAACTTCCATTCTGTTCCGGTGTGAACACATTGGTTAATTCATGTTTTATTCCCTTTTCTAAAAAGAATTTCTCTAGTTGCCTATTAACAATTTCGGATCCATTATCACTACGAAATGATTTAACTTTCTTGCCCAATTGGTTTTCGACCCTGGTAATGTATGTCTTAATGATGTTCTGGACCTCAGACTTTTCAGTCATAGGAAAAAGGGATACCTTTTTGGAGAAGTTATCAAGAATGCTTAAGAAATAGCGTTCTCCCATACGTCCCTTAATGGAATGTGGTCCCCACACATCGGCATAAATGAGTTCCAGAGGGCCTTTTGACCTTGTTTCATTTAAAGATTTAAAGGATACCCTTCTATATTTACTTATTTTACACGGCTCACAGAAAAGGTTTTCATCTTTTAAATTAGGTAAACCTGTGACACCTTCCTTCCTACTAGTGTGTATTATGGTGGAAGTACTTATGTGGCCAAATCTTCTGTGCCAGAGTTTAAGGTTTTCACTATCCTTTAAATTTGTTGAAAAAGAAACTGACTTATTGTTTTTGACTAATCTGGGAGAAACTTGATACATCCCTTCTTTTAGAATTGCTTTAAATACTAGGGTGTTACTCCCTTTAGCAAAAACTTTTACAGCTCCATCCATACCATGGAACTCAAAACCATGCATGTCTAAACGTGGACCAGAAATTAAATTTCTCCTTAATTTAGGGGAGTACATTACATCATTTAGAGTATATTTTCGGGGACCGAACCATAGTTTAATTGATCCTCTCCCCTCAATTGGGAAGTCTACGCCGTCTATAGCTACAGAAAGCTTTTCGTTTTCTAATGGAACAAAGTCTAAGAACAAGTCTCTATTGTTACAGAAATGATGACTTGAGGCTGAGTCAAAGATCCATTCACTTCTTGAAGTAGTCTGGCTCAAATAGCTGGCAGAAACAAAAAAACTTGACTTACAGTTCGTTGACGCGTCACGTCGATGACCATAGGAAGGCTCCCTCCGGCTGCGAGGTCTGCAATTTTTGCCCTGGGGTCTAGATAGGTCCCTTTGAGAAGTTGACTCAGGACTAGGGCTCCTAGGACGGGCTCTTGGACCAGGACTGGAAAATCTGGGTCTACTGGATCTTCTGCGGCCACCTCTCGGACTCCACGTTGAATCGAACTGGGACTCCTTTACAGGGCACGATCTCTCAGGACACGAGTTTCGATAATGTCCGGGTTTCCTGCAACCGAAGCACACAAGCTGCTTTCTTTTCTGTACTGAAGATGTGGCATTTGCCTGCACCAAGGTATCGCGCTCTCTTAATTGTAGGCGCACTTCTTCAGCATTCAGCGCATCAGTTATCTTTTTAAATGAGAAATCCTGTTCAGGCCAACTTAAGATTGATTGCACTATTCTATCGAAATTATTAGGTAGATATCTTAATAGTTGAAAGCTTACGTAATTTTCGTTGAATGTAGGGTCAATAGCTTGTAGACTTTGGATAATCTTGTGGAGAACATTAATACACTTTCATTGGGGTTCATTCTCATTTCACACAGTTCACTAAAAATGGTCATATGGTTAGCTCTTGTATCTGGATGAAAATATTTATTTAAAGTCGACCAAGCCACGACAGGATCTTCAATACCGTCCAGGATTCGACGGCACTCCTCGTTTATATTGAGATAAATCAAAGATAACGCCACATTTTTATTCCTTTCAAATTCTTTAAGGCATTTTAAATATTCAGAATTGTCTGCAGCTTTTCCAGGCTCCTCTACAGGAGGAGTGGGAGCACCCTCAGTTCCATTTACGACGTTCCAAACGTTCCTTTCCATTAGAACGAACTTTATGTCCAGCTGCCATGTCTCAAAATTTTGAGTATTTAATTTAGGAATACTATAAGTAGCCATACTCAAGATTTTTTTTTTTTTTTTTTCAAAAAGTTTTTCAAAAAAAACTTTATTCAAAGAACTCCTTTCAAATTTACATTTCAAAAATTTTCAAAAATTTCAAAAATTACTTTTACCGCCCCCCCTACTAAAATTTTCTTATACTTTTAAAATTACTAGGGCTTAATTTTTAGCTTTACGACCGCATCGGTCAAAAAATTTTAGTTATTAGGCTCCAAGCAAAGAGGAAAAAGCCCATAACCTTTTGTTGAAAAAAAGGGTTCTGAGATACCCATTAGGGTTTAAGTAAAAAAATTTCTATCACCATAATTTTAAATTTAATTTAGCAGAGTCATAATAACTTGCAGTGGTAGCGTTTGCTGATCTTTCCCGGATACCTATGATTTTAAATTTGTAATGCTGAAAAAAATTACTTTAAAGACTTCAAATAACCAGACTTTAAATTTATAACAAACATTAATTTTATTTAACAATTAACAAAAAAAAACAAAACAATAACAGATATAAAATGACTAGGTAAGTAAATTGATGTAATTTAAAAAAATCATTTCATCTTACTATTCTTCATTCAAAAACAAAAAGGAGATCATGGCAGCAGCACAATCTGCAAATTAAGTTGAATAGGAGGTTGACACTTGATTTATAGGATGCCGGGGGATATTGATAAAAATATGCAATTTTTTGAATCCACATCCTTATAATTGATAACTTTATAACTGCTTGAAATACTGTATAAGATCATGCTAAAACTAATAAACTTTCCTCAAAGATCGAAAGCTGTTAAAAATAAAAGTAATGCCCTTCCTGGGCAGAGGTAGCCTTCTTGGCTCACTAGTATTAAACTTGCATAGTGCTATACTAAAACGAAAACTCGAAACTGAAGCTGGCACGTAAGACCGCTACTTTTAAATGATTCTGCCGCGGACTGATACGGGGTAACGCCCTCTCCGATCGAGTGGTGAAGCGGCGGTAAGCAGTAGCCAATCAGATTGCTCTATGACGTCACTCCAGCGTACGTGTGCCTGCCGGCTCAGATCATGACGCAACAACATGGCGGATTCGCCGATGTCTGATTGTGCTGGAGGAATAATTGTTTACCTCAAAGTGCTTACGTGCTAAGTTTAAATAAAGCAGTACTTGTGATTTTAAAGCATTTAAAAGGGGTTTGAAACTAAGGAAGGTGAAAAAGAATTAAGTTATAACTGCACAGGTATTTGAATGATAATTACTATTTAAATTAAGTTGAAGTTAAGTTGAACACTTAGCATTTGAAATTTCTGGGCCAACAAGCTGCGGAGAACTACGGCAGTGATGGAATTATTCTGCTTGCACACGGGGCCAATTTTGCGTTATAGCTTCCGGATTTTTCCTTGGTTTGTTATGTTCGGTTAGTTAATTTTTATTTCCTTTTCATATTATTTTCTTTATTTCTATCATTTTTCACTACGTTATTTTTTTTACAAACTAGTGGTAAATTAAGATGGGAGTCAAAGACTGTTTTCGAGCTA
>JAWZYV010017765.1:0-32738 GCA_038373885.1 Cheiracanthium punctorium
GACACAACCAGACGTCGCTGCGATCCATTTGGGGACAAGCAGAGACATCGGATGATAACACTAGAGAGCGCATCTCCATGTTGGAATGTGAAGAAAAGATGAACCATGTGACTTGTGGCAAAGAAACGAAGAAAGGGGCTAGACTTGTGCTTTATCGCTCTATTTGGCGAGTGGCCGTCTAGCAGGGTTGGGCGGTATTTACCGTCTGATGGTATTTACCGGTTTTTACTACGGTTTTTACCGTCTTTGGAAAAACATGTTTTTACCAGGGTTTTTACCAACTTTGAGAAAAACTTATTAGTTTGACTATTTTTTGTCACTTTTTTGAAGATTTATCTCTCCACCAATGGCTGAGAGGTTCTGCTCTCGAAACTGGATGGTGGGAGGTGCCAGGTTCATACCCCGGTCCTGCCGGTTGATCTAGCTGTTTCCGTGTGTTTGGGTTTTTTTTTTTTCAGAAACTGCGCATAAATACTGGCTAGGATCCTTTAGAAATAGGAAGGTATTCCCCTATAGGACTGGGACCCTAGTGCAGTCAATCGGCCTTAATCCACAAGCAAACAATGAAGATTTATCTGCTATTTTTTCATTTTCTCAGGGATAAAAGTTCAGGACATTTAATATCACTATTTCCATTTCCATATAACAATATTCACCTAATTCAGTGTCTGATTTGGTAAGTAAAAGAATGCTATATGAAAATAGTTCATTTTGAGGAATATAATAAACACAGAAAACTTTCATCCATGTTTTCATCTTACAAGAATTCAAATTTATAGATAATGTACATTTATCATTATGAAACTTATTAAAACTATTATTATGAGAAGGCACATTACAATATTTATTACAATTATGTAATGCAGGCTAGTTAAATAATTTTTACTTAAAGGACTTGTAAATATACTTTTATTACACTGAACTTATCTTAACCATTTTAATGAAAACCAAATGCTTACAAATATTACTTATTACATAATGTAGTTTGCACAATCACATAATGTAGTTTGCATCATCAGTATGTCCTGATGATGATATATCCACATCAATTACATGAAAATACAGTTTTATAAATAGCATTAATATACAGTTTATGACTCAGGGAGTTTTTTGTATCATTAGGTTTTTACCCCTTTTTCCCAGGTTTTTACCGGTAAAAACCTAGTTTTTACCATGTCCTGGTAAAAACCAGTTTTTACCGGTAAAAAGCCAACCCTGCCGTCTAGGCGGTGTAGTGGCTAGTGCACCATACTGCCTTCCTTTATATATCTATAACGGGTGGGAACTTGCCGATTAGGCATTGTTCTTTACAACGGCCCGAACCGGCCTCCGGGAGTTGAACCCGAAACCGGAGTACAGTGCTTTACCCACCATACAACTCGGTCGGCATATATACTGCCATCCTTTGCGCCCGGGTTCGACTCTCGGCTTTCAGCGTGGATGTTAACCCTTTGAGGCGCAACCCTTTCCCAACGCTGAAAAAAGGGCAGCCGTTGCCATCGCTCGACTTAACTACCAGCAAGATGGCGGACGATCGAAACGTTCAGCGCGTGCCACAGATCTAGAGACCCCTTTTTTGACGCAGCTGGCTGTGCTGCACAGCCAGCTGCGTCAAAAAAGGGGTCTCTAGATCTGTGGCACGCGCTGAACGTTTCGATCGTCCCCCTTTTTTCAGCGATGGGCAATCTATCCAGCTGTTCTCGCGTTCTTCCATTTTTCAGCAGATGTCAGTGCTGTTAAAAAGAATCGTGACCATTTTTTTACGGGAAATGACGTGCTAAAAAGTGAAGTAATCTCGTGGAGCTATGTCACCCGCAACTATTTTTATAGAAATCAGATCTATTCTTCGTGACTGGCAACAGTCAAAATGTCAGAGTTTGGTGATCCCAGAGCGGGATCATTGCGCTTTAAAGGGTTAACTTACCCGTCCTTGTGATGTAAATTGTACTTCGTAATAAAACGTTGAACTTGTACATAGGAACGACTGAGATGGAGGCCATAAAAGAGCCATAGATCTCCATAAAACTGTATCTTTCAGATGTCCAATTGGGGTGAGTGTTAAGTGTTAACTACAAGACCAATTTACGGCCAACATACGCATTGACAAACCCTCTTGGCGTAAAAACATTATCGCTTAGGGTTAAGTGTATGTGGGGATGCACTGAAAAATTCTTCATTATAAAAAGTACGTTTCAAAACCATAAAAAAATTACCACTCACCTGTGAAAGGTTATTTAGAACCTTTCGTAAATCATGATTTGCATTCATATACAGAGCAGCTATGTCCCATCTTTAATTAAAAATAGAACGATGGAAACAGAAATGAGCATCCTAGCCGCAAATAATCCATAGAAAACTGAGGAGAGTTGGGTGTGCGAGCGAGAATTATGCGCGTGAGATCTTGCCACAAACCATCTGATGGAATAAGTGCCTCAAGTTTGGGTTGCCAGTACCACTGTCTATCCCTTATATCTGCTTTATGGACAATACAGATATCTGTATTATGCTCTAGCATAACAGCAGACATTGTTTAAAGTATATTTTAAAGGCATTAATCTGTTTACAAAATATTACTCTCCATCGAAAATCGTATCTGTAGCAATTATTTTACAGGAGCACTCAAAAGAAATTCCTATGCATCATTGTCTACGTCGCCCCCCCCCCTTCAAAGGCTAATTTACGGTGGCGCGCCCTCCTCACATTTTTCAACATACATTCAGTTTTTTAATCTTTAACAATGAACATTGAGTCGAAGTTTCAACAAAATAATGTTATCAGTAAAGTTTGATTGAACATTTTAAGCGAAAATGGATATATTTTTGAGTAAAAACGAGAATAAATAAGATGATTTTTTTTTAAAACATGCATCACTACTTGCTCTTTGGTTTTTCTCACGCCCCCCCTGCAAGCGCCCTGCGCGCCCCACAGGTTGAGAAACGCTGGTCTACGGCATTTTACCGGCATTCATCCATTTCAAGCGCAATACAATAAGTATATAAACTTTTATAGCAGTTTAATCTTCATTTAGATCAGGTATGGGCAACCTTTGAAAAGTTGCGGGCCAAACTTTAGGATGTTAGCGAAGTCGCAGCCATATAATAGACGTTTATATGGGATTTTGAATGGTTTGTATGGGTTTTATACGGGGGTTTGATGTGTTCCGCGGGCCGGATAAAAAGCCGTGACGGGCCACATCTGGCCTGCGAGTCGGAGGTTGCCCATATGTGATTTAGATGGAAATATCATTTAAAGTTCTTCTACGGTTTTGCTAAATTGCAGTACTATAGTCTGTTCGCCGAGTCGAGAGAACGAAACTAAATAATGGCATATGTAAACTGGCGAAGAGTAAGCACCTGGCATTTTGCCAAAGTGCCAAACACAGTATGAATTTCTGCTTTCTTCCATTTACGCTGTTAGGCGCATTTAACCTTTCTTAACTCCAAACTAGAGATTGGTGAAAAAATATGTAATTCTTTGGTAACCCGTTTGTTTACTTTCGTTCTCTCGTTTCCGCGAACAGACTATAGTAGTGTTATTTTTTTGTTTTGTTTTTTTCACAATCTCAAGATAAATCTCAAGTTTGACGACGATATCGATAGATCACCAAAATTGCATTTACAGCTCTTTTACAGTGTCAAACAAAACAACTCGAACAATTCGCTATTGTTAGAAGCGAACATTATAACTCCTTACTGTCTTTAACCTGTTTTCTCTCCCATAGTAGTAGAAAAGTCATATAGTCTCATATAAACATCTATTATATAAGTATCGGTATGTTGTGTTCTTCTGTGGGTGCCAGGACATAAAGGAATCGGGGGGTAATGAAAAGGCGGATGAACTGACAAAACAGGGATCGTAATTTCTGAACGTTTTTGTGGCATCAATATGAAGACCATAAAAGGCATCCTCCTCAAATTGGAAAAACAGATGATGAATAAAATTTGGTGTGATTCTTCTAGAAAAAAAACACGCTAAAAATATGATCATTAGATCATCAGCCAATATTGCTGATGAAATTCTTAGGTGTTCCAGATTGAAGATAGGAATTATTATCGGCTTCAGCACAAGACATCTTTATTTCAGAAAGCACCTTCATGACAATGGGACTTTTACAACAAGACTCTACATGTAGGACATAGGCGCACCCACGGGGGGGGGGCTATGGGGGCTCAAGCCCCCCCCCAAAGGCGAACAGTTAGAAGTGAAAAACTTTTAAAAAAATGAAAATTGTCACTAATGAATTATTACTATTATTATTATTTATTGTCTTCAAATTATTTCTAAAGTATTTTTTACCTAAAAAGATGTTAGTTTTTAAATAAATACTTACAGAGAGTTTATGAAACACTGTTAAAGTCGGTTACAATATCACTGAAAAGATCAGATAGTTATTTATGACTCTATAATAAGTTTTTGTTTGTGGGCTCGTGTTGTATGGGCAAATCAAGTGGTACAGAATATTTTGACGTTATAAGAGGGTTGTAACTATTATCGATCTCACTATAACCGAGTTCAGCAGTATTTTCAGCTCAGCCCCCCCTAAACTAAAATCCTGGGTGCGCCACTGATTTAGGATATGTTACAAAAACGAAGAAACGGCACGTCGCATTATTTATGAGTATGATGCCTTTGTCCTCATTCGTTTCACAACTTTATAGGAATCATCAATACTAAAAAGTCACACCTTTGTTCCATAAAGGGCTTGTCTGCCCAATTAAATGGAACAAGGAAGTATTGGGTTTGAAGCGTTGGCACAAAATGCTACCGTAAGCAGAGGTGGCAGCTACTACCTGACAAACACTAAAGGCCATTGCCCACACCCAGCGAGTGTCGCGGCTACAATGCATTTGAAAAGGGATATTTGGCCGGCGACACATGGGCTGTCCTCTACCGAACAATAGACGGGATGTGAAACCACAAGTGTGAAAACCGCAATATTATCCACATTCCCCAATTACCTATTGTCCGGAGTATCTCCCTCATTCTTTGCGGTGCGAAAAATTTATTGCTTACAAGTGATAGTTGGTTCCGCTACTGCTGGCGACAAACGACAGTCTCTCGATGTGGAAAGCGGCCTTAAAGCGTAAACAAGACCATACTGGAAGGTGCTTTATAATCGGTGAGTTCCCCCCTGCATGATTAACCTTTCTTGTTTAGAACTGCTTTACAGAATGAGCCATTTCATATCGTTGAGGATCAAAACTTTTTTTGTTCCCCTTCAGATTACGGCAGGTAAGTTTCGAATGAACAATGGTCGAGGAGGAAATAAAAACCTGATAATACCTGATAATGCTGGAGATGGTCGAAGGGGGAAAAAATAACTATTATGCGCAGACCTTTTAGAAGATTTCTTTGAAAACGGAGAATTTTTCGGAGGCTTTGCCCCACCCACGGCGAAATAAAAGAGCAGGACATCAGACCCGAATGGAGGTTCCCTTATCAGAGCTGCATTTGTGGCACGCCCCAAAAATTATGGGCTAACCATTTTTCAAGGGAACAAATATTATCAACTTTAAAGCGCAGACAGTAAACTATAGAACGTTTCCGGAGATTTAGGTAATGGTGAGTGTACTGAATATACTATTCAGCAGAAAAGGAAAGAAAAAATGTCTTTGTATTCGTTCCGACTTTAGCTGACGTTTTGTTATACCCTGGGTGTAGGGCACGCCAATGATGAACTGATATCTAACGAAAAATATCAGATGTAAGATATGAATATGAGCGAAATGTATAGTATACGATGGAACATGTATGTATGCATATATGATATACTAACTCGAGCAGTGCCGTATCCGGGGAAGGGAAGGGCTGAAAAGATTATGCTGTAGGAGAACATTGTGCTTTATTGTACTTATTTTGTCTTGGACAAAATTAGCTTTTTACTAAAGTAAGATTCTGACACCACCACTCCTCCCCCCCCCCCCTACAAAAAAAGAAAGAAAAAGAAAATCAAAACGTCTGTTGTCTGTATCCGCCACTGAATTCGAGTTAATTGAACGAGATATGGCAACTGTACCCGTAAATTTTTATGAATATTTTTGTGAATGAACGGACGTTAACTGGCAAGAAAGTTGCTTTACTATCTACGTTATTTATTTTTGGTTTTCGAAGCAGCAGTGGCGGCTCGTGGGATACAGCAAGTACAGCCGGGCTGCACTTGAAATTATCAGCACATACTTTAAAATAATTTATTCTACTAATTTTCCTAAATTCAGATTAGAATTATGGAATTCCTGCGGTAAATTAAAAAAAATCTAAAAAAAAAAACCAAACAAAAAAACCGTATTGTGGCCGGATCGCTCATTCAGAAAAAATCTGATGTGTCCAACACATGACTTCCTTGCACATCCATTAGATCAAAAATATTTTCGACGCACTTCCTCTAAATTTATTTGTTTGAAAGAGATAAAATATCAATAATAGTAAGGTTTAGCGATTTCTAGCCAAATATTTCGATATCGCCAAGCTGAGTTCAATTTGAAAGATTTCCTTCTAACACTTTATTTGGCGATATTTCACCAAAAGCCGACAAACTTGAGATAGTCAGCGAGATTTTGGGGATAGCCAAAGTAGTCATTGACCCCAGACTTTCAATGAATTGAATGCATCTATACACCTCAATGTATTTAAAGTCATTTGGCTCACCATGTAAATAAATTCTCAGTCGATTGCTGTCAAAAAAGATATTGAAAACAGTTAGATATTACAATAGTTCTAAATACAAAGTTAAAAAATCTACGGGTTAAAGTTTTAGAGTTATACAAAATAGGAAATAATTTTTGGCGCCAAATTTGGCGATATTTCGGCGAAACTCGTCAATGTCGACGACATTTGGCGAGATTTTAAGCATAAACCAAACAATGACAGATTATCGCCAAATTTGGCGATATTTCGCCAAAACTCGCCAAGAACGATGACAAATGGCGATACTTTGGGCATGGACCAAATGACTGACTATCGCCAAATTTGGGGATATTTCGCCAAAACTCGCCAAGGTCGAGGACAGACGGCGAGATTTTGGGTATGTACCAAACAATGACTGTCTACAGTTGTATTATAATGAAGATGTCCATAGACATTAAGGTACTGAAATTCTTTTCGGTGGTCCTGTAAATAAACTCTCCAGTAGATTGGAACCAAAAATCGAGATGCACAACTAGATGTTACAACATTCTTATATATGAAATTTCATAATAGTTTTTGAGATTTGAGAGTTAAATATGCACACACGTACACCAAAAGTCGCCAAGCTTGGCGACTTTTGGCATAGTTCTTGAGGGGGGCACGTGACCGTGGTCGGACCATTACCTAACTTATGTGGTAGGACGGTATTATGCTTGAAATGGATGAATGCCCCTAAAATAACTATTGACCGTAATGTATTGGAAACCTTTTGAGTGTTCCTGTAGCAGAACTATAAATGATAAAGACAGTTTTTTTAATGGAGAAATTCATTTTCTAACTCTTTACAGCATATATCACTTCTGAGTCGTTTGAAATAGCCCAATACCTCTAAAAAACGCTTTGATGAATTTCGGCCCATAGAGCGTAATGTATTTCGAATCTTTTGGGCGGTCCTGTAGATAAACTATTCAGTCGAATGGAACCAAAAGGGGAGGTGCACAACTAGATGTTACATTAATCCTAAATATAAAGTTTCAACATTCAACGCCTAACAGTTTTTGAGATATGAGAGTTTAATGAATTTCGGCCCATTGAGTGTAATGTATTTCGAATGTTTTGGGCAGTCCGGTAGATAAACTATCCAGTCGAATGGAACCAAAAGGGGAGGTGCACAACTAGATGTTACAACTATCCAAAATATGAAGTTTCGACATTCTACGCCTAATAGCTTTTGAGTTAGGCGAGTTTAATGAATTTCGGCCCATAGAGCGTAATGTATTTCGAATCTTTTGGGCGGTCCTGTACATAAACTATCCATTCGATTGCCACCAAAAGGGGAGGTGCACAACTAGATCATAGAACAATCCTAAATATCAAATCTCAACATTCTACGACCAATAGTTTTTGAGATATGCGAGTTACATACATACGTACGTACGTACGTACGTACAGACGGCATGGAAAAACTGGCCACAGTAGACTCGCCACTGCTCAAAATGAGTTGCAGACGCGTTAATATGATCGTGCATGCTAGCCTACGATGAGATGCATCGAAAAAAGTTTTTAAATTAAATTTAGAGGTAGTCAAAATCGGTTTTTATGTCGAAATTTGGCCCCCAAAATTTTTCGGGATCACATTACTTCCTTATACTACGTACAAGGAAGTAAAAAAGCACTTTAATCTTCCCGCAATTCAATTGAGAAAATCTTTGGTTCAGCCGAGAGCGCTGATAAGAAAATTGGCAGCACCGTTGCCATGACAACGATTACGTAAGCAGACCCTCCCGCATAGGCTATAATGGGGATACGCAGCTAAGACTCAGCTCATCAAAGATTTTGAAACGTCGGCAGCACTTGAAAGAGCGCGGTGAATTCGACCCACTGATTGGCTCGAGAAGTGAGGGAGGGGGTAAGGAGAATATATGTTCGGTAAACTCTCGACTTTATATTGCTGAATTTATCAAGAAGGTAAACCTGAATAGACGCTTATGAATGGACAATGACCCATCAAAGCAGTATTGTTTTTAAGTAAGCAAGAACTAGCATTTAGAGGACATGGCGAGCGAGAAAATTCTTTAAACATGGGAAATTTTAAAGAGCTTTTAAAATTATGGATATCTGAATTAAAACAACGCCTTTTTATGAGGGCATCTCTGACCGATTCGCAAGTTTAAAAGAAAGGAGAATTGATTTGACTTATAAAAAATAAGTAAGTTTTCTTTTTTTTTTTCTTTTCTTCTCAAGTTATCGTTACAAAAGAAAATTCTAAGGAAACTTCGAATCAGACACGGATTAATGCAATTTTGGGGATAAGAGCGTCTGCTTGAAATTTATGTCCATTTTATGGAAGTAAAATAGGATCTCTTACATTTTTTTATGTAATTTCTTTTTTTTTTTTTTTTTTTTTTTTTTTTCCCTCGGTGAGGGCTTAATCCGCCAGCTTTCGAATTCAGTAACAAAGATTTTCCATCCCTGTCCGGAGGAAGGGGGGGGGGCTCATATGCTTCCGGCTACACTAACAGTTTAGACCACGGGCCGCCACTGCGAAGCAGGCCCGGACTGGCCAGGGTGTCCGACTGTCTGCAGACGGATGGGCCCCCAAACAGAAAAAAGAAAGATAAAACAAAAAAAAAAAGTGCTATACTGATAGCACTTGAATGAAGTTTAACACGTACAAAATATTTTGCAGCTGCAATTGCGCCCCAGAAGGCTTCAAAACACTTCCTTTTAAAGGTAGTTCTCAAAATTTTTTTGAGTGAGGGTTCCGAATGAGCAAGGGATTCATTAATATGAATGACGCATATTAAATAATAGGTCATTATTTTATGAATCCATTAATTATCAATCATAATTAATTAATAATAACACCATACCTCCCCCATACCCCGAAAGTCAACACACCCTATTATTTATCGTTTACACAATAACCCCCCCTCCTTCTCTTGAATTTGAGACGGGCGGGCCCTTACCCTCTCCCGGGCCTGTTTCGAAGAAATCAGTTATTTTATATTCGTCAGCATTGGGAAAGGGTTGCGCCTCAAAGGGTTAACTTCGGACAATCAGTACATTAAATCAAAATGTTACCCTTAAGAAATTTCTTCGGAGGAAGGTGGTGAAAGAACACTGCTATAGGAAAGGCGACTCCCAGTTCGAAAATTTATCCAAGAGACTAGCCAAATACTTCGAGCAATCAGAAGTTCGAGCTATTGATAATTGTCCTTTTCCCCTTTCCTCTTTAATGAATAAATAAATTGTTAGTCGTTTAGTAAAAAAATTAAAAATAAATTTAATAAAAAAGTAAATTGTTAGTCCTTTAATGATAAAAATATGCAAGGAGAGTTTGTTCTCGAACTCGAATTAGTCACCAGGGAGGCATGGGCGCCGGCAGGATAGGGCAAGGGGGGGGCTCTTGCCCCTCCCTGGATTTTTGTATGCAGTGTTTTCCCTTGCTTTTTTGTTCTTTCCAATATGATAACCATACGTTGAAGTAGTCTTAGCCGTCCCCTCCCCCCCCCATGGAAAATATTCTGTCGGCGCCCATGCAGGGAGGAGAATTTTTTCTATACGAAATGATCTGAATGGTAAGAAATACGTAGTTTAAAAAGAAAAAAAATAAGAATCCTATGGTTTATTATTATTATATGGTTTTTCCAAGCATGAAAAGAAATTAAAACTTTTAGAAAACTTCGACTTGTAGAATATTTCGAGTTATAGAAAAAAAATGCGTTGAAAATATTAAACCGTATTGGGACTGCATGAAAACTTCGAGATAAACGAATATTCGATTTATGAGACTTCGAGTTATCGCGAGCTCACTTATTGTGTGTATTTAAAGAGAGAGAGAGAGAAAGAGATAAGTCCTTTTCTTTTTACTATCAGCATCAATTAATTTTCAATCCAGTCTAAAATGTGTGCGTGTGTGTGTGAACGGGGGGGGGGGGTTACACACCAACAAAATGACTTATGCAAGACGTGGGCATCTGTTTCAAAAAAAGAGAAGAAAAAAAAAAATGGGGGTAGATTAGTGGTAGAGTAATGCTTACCTGGGGTAAGTAGTAGCCTGAATCGGAGGGTGCGGTTGACGAGATTAGAAAATTGAAGATACATGCTCCCGGAATGAATCGACTGGCGGCGTTCAGTTACCTTTCTTTCCACTGTTTTCTTTTTCTTTTCTCTCTAACGGAGATAACGATTGATTATTGTCTTTCTTTCACACACAGAGGTAAGGGCTCCTTTCAGTGAGTGCATATCCTGCTATTGATTCTATTATGAATGCCCGGTCCTCTGATCACTATTAATATTTCATTTTGATAGAGGAGTGAAATTGAAAAAAAGAAGCAGAAGAGATAAAGCGCACTCTGAAGGTTTTTTTTCTCCTTCTTTCTTTTCAATCTAAAAGCAAAAACCATTAATTTTGTTCTGTATTAATGTGGGCGTATTCTTTATAATCAGAGATATTTGGAAGTTCGTAGAATTGTTTGCCCAGCAGTTGTGGACTGCTTTTTTCGGAGTTTTGATAGCAGGGTCTTTGAGACTCCAGCCACCCTTTTTCCGGGAAAAAAAATGCTTTGGGTAGGCAAAAGAACAATGTGTTTTATTGTACATATCATTTTTATTAGCCCTCCAGAAAATAATTAAGAAAAGTTCAGGTACTGTCTCCTGTTGAAACTACGTTACTAAATGTACGTTGGATTTGTTTGACATTTTTGTAAGATGTGAGCAACTATGATGTGATGTATTTGTATTCCTTGTACTAGTGCTGTAAAAGTAACGACAAAATGAGTATCCGTATGTATTTGTTACTTAGATGTTCGCTATTCGTTACTAAGTATTCGTTACTCGTTACTTTCGTTACTACTAATAGAATCGGTAATAGGGTGTTATATAGTGCCCCATAACAGCACATCCGGGACAGTGTTGTTATGGGTATATGCCGCCCATACATAAACCCATAGCAAAACCTAACCAAAAAGAATTTTTTTTTAGCGAAGTTGTACAAAGTTGTATTTAGAGCTTATTTTCTCTGATTTACAGATTGTTTTTATACACATTTATGGTTTTATACAATGCTAAATTATCCGAATTACTGAGTACACATAGAAATCTTCCAAAGACATATGCCATTCTTTTCTTTTCTCAACCCCCCCCCCTTTTTTTAATTCTGAACGCTGGTTTAACCTGTTCATTCTTATCATAAAAAGTGTAAAGGAAAGCTTGTGACTCGTGTTTTTTCTGGGTTGCGTGTTCTCGAATACTGAGATCCAGGGATTGGGCCACATATATAAAATTCACAGGGTAGGGGATCTCAGTATGATATCAACTACTTTGCGTTTCTACAAGCATAATATCTTTATTATTTGTGAGTTCTTATTTCATATCAAAAACTTCTTTTGCTGGATCATTTTTCGAAGTAAATTAAAAATTACCATATTTTAATTTAAAATTGTTTAATTCAGTGAGAATTATCTATTTTTAAGATATTTCCAGTTCTATTTCTGCACTTTTGAGATGAAAGGGGTTAGCTCCTTCTGTGGGTGCATATATGAGAGCATTCTTTAAACAAAAATTATCACTCCTTTCATACAGAAAGAATGGTTGCACCGGATTATGCGTATTCCATGAGTTCATGGAATAAAATGTACCATAAAATAGGGCAGATGGCCCCCTAAACACCGACATTTTAGAAACATACTGAACTTTATTGAAATATTTTAATACCAGTGGCTTACGCAGGAGTGGGCATAGAAATCCCGGGTCGCTCCCAATTTTTTATATATTTTTTAAACAATTACTTTAAAAATGTGTTTAGGTTTCCATGCTAAATATTTTTTTTAGTTCCAAATAATATTTTAAATAATAAAAATGTGTGAATTCGTTTACTTTATAAAAATATTTTTTTAAAAGGTGTATTTAAATAATTTGTTATTTATTACTCATTTCGATTCTAGCTAAAAAAAAAAAGAAAAAGTTAAGTTCGCAATCCTGCTTCGGAACCACCCTGAAAGAAAGAATTCTGATTGCACCACTATTTAGTACTAAAATGTTAGAAAGCCCGAAATTAGCACCCCTTACTAACATGCTTCTCTTATATGTATTGCTCCTCTACAATTATAAGAACACCCCCTTCCCCCCCCCCCGCAAAAAAAGAGTTCAACTGCGCATAATAACATACTATACACCGGATCGTATCCCCCCATTGTACGACCCATATCAATAGAGCAGCAGATACTATTCCATCTCCATAACTGTAACGAAACATACGGATTCTTCCAAACCTCATCAAAACGAGACCATTCGGCGCGGCACAAACGAATTGCAACCAGAACATACTACTACTCAAATTTCAAACTGATTTTCCCCTCCCAACAGCGAGAATCCGTAATACTTCCGGTATCTAGTAACGGAAAGGAACATACTATTACTCAAATACCGAAATTCATTTTTCTCCCTCCCGCAGTCTTGTATTCGAAGTTCGAACCTGGTCGATCCGAAATGCAAACTCGAAAGTCATTTCCCCCTTGAAACCGCGATCCGATATCCAGTAACCCCAGTAACAAATAACAGAAGATATTAGTACTCGATTACTGGAACCCGTTTCCCCTCTAGTTCGCCTCGCCTGGCAGTCTGTATTCGAAGTTCGAAGCTGCTCGATCCGAAACATCTTCGGATCGAGTAGTAACGATATCAACCGAAAAGTAACAATTCGTTACTTCGAGTCTGAGTGATTATCCGTATCTTAGTACCGAATACATGTGGTTTGCTTCAGCTCTACCTTGTACCATAAAACACTTTTCAGAATTGAAATCTGTATGAAAATCGCCTACTAAAACTGTTTTAACAATCTTCGCATGGCGTTTTCTAACTATACTTCAGCTTTATTCCTTTATAAATACTGTTTGAAAAGTGTATCATAATCTATGATTATACGGTATTTGTGATCCTTCTTCCATAAAACATTTCTTTGGAATTGAAATCTATATTAAAATCGCCTCCTAAAAGTGTTTTACAATCTTCGTCAGACATGTTCTAACTATACTTCTCCTTTGTGCTTAACTGTAGATTTTGCCAGTTTCTCGCCAAATAGGGAAGATTTCGCCAAGCTAAGCTCAGTTTTGGGGGATTTGGGGCATTGTTTGGCGCCAAAACTTGGCGATAAATCACCAAAAATTGCTAACTTTGACAAATTTTAACATTTTACTCTCCCTCCCCCCGTACAACTTTCTAGCAACCCTATCGAAAAATTCAACGAAAACATATCTACACAAATCACGTCTACATGAATGTCCACAATTATGTCGACAGAAAAAACCGTCGTGAACGAAATAGCACTCTATTTCTAAAATGGTATTTAAAACTTTTCAGAATAAACCAATCATAATTTTTTTCTAGGAAGAAGGAAGGTTATAGCTAGGGTTGCCAACCGTCCCGCGAGAGCCGGGACGTCCCGTTTCTAGGGCTTTAGAGGACGCGTCCAGCGAAAGGTGTGTGCAGGACGTCAAATGTCCCGCTTTTGGCCAGTTTTTTTTTAAAGAATAAGTAATTTAATAATTTGTTAAATTATAATGATCTCAGAAGAGAATTTAGACATTCGATTGCGTGACAAGTGTTTGAAGATTCTTTCCTAAAAATTAGGGTCTCAGCTGAAGTGCTTGTATAGTTTCTTTTCTAAACAAGTAATATTATGATTTTAGTAAAAGTACTTTGACATATCTTTTATTCCAATTAAATAATAATTATAATCGTAGCGGATTTAAGACTACAAATTTCTCTTATAATTTTATCGATACCTACTTATGGATTGCTTTAATTATTTTTAAAATGCCAAATTAAAAAGACTATTTCTGTTAGTGAAAGAAAATAAAGAGTTAATTTAATTTAATTGCAAATGATAGTATTATTTGTTTTGACCACAAAGAAGAGAGTTGGAAGACTAACTATAGTTGATTTATAGTTTTAATGATTGTTTTGACTGCCAATTATGTTGTATGTATAATTATGTCGAATTTGTTGTCAGCATAATATTCAATAAAACTATTTAAAGTGTAAAAATTAAATATGGTTTTAATTGCGTTTCTCTCACTTTCCTGTTATAAGTAAGTTGGTTTCTGCTTTCTTTTTTAAGCCATGTCCCGTATTTTAATTTTGGAAGTCCCGTAAATCCACGTATAAAAGTTGACAAGCCTGGTTATAGCGTGCAAGGTTTTTCCTTTTTACTATCCGAACATGTACCATGTAAGGAAAGTATTGTAATCATGAAAAAATTCGACTTCGAGATTTTGGGTGTATTGACACGTTTTGAGGTCTTCGAATTCATTTATGCTACTTTTATGAGATGTGTGTGTGTGTGTGTGTGTGTGTGTGTGTGTGTTTGTGTGTACGTGAGTGAACACGATAGCTCCTAAACGAGGCTTTCGATAGAGCTCAAATTGGGTATATATGTTATAAACCACCGACGCATTGATTTTGGTGTGCATAGGACTTAGTTTTCCTACAGGGCTACGACAAAGATTTCTTTTACATTATGGCCTATGGGGGAAAATTCTTGAAAGTGCGCTAGCGTTTAAACGGTACATTCGATAGAGCTTCCATTTGGTATATGTTTGAATTATTCATCGATTAAAATTTATTTAAATCCTTGGTAATGATATTAATCGTAAGTGTTCGGAAAGTCGAGTGGAGTCACTCCAGATTTTTCTTTTTTCCCCCAACATTCGCCTGGGGCCCACAGCTTGCCTTGATTGGGCTCTGCTCTGACCCCCCCCCCCCTCGCCACAACAAGCTCACAGTCGCAGACTTAACATGAGATGTTTAATCCTTTTGATATCACATCATAATGTACGAATACATCTGTTAGGGAAAACACGTTAGGGAAATCGGATAACAGTGTCAGTTCTTTTCTTATCAAGAAACCATATATTCCCCACCCCCACCCCACAAACAATTCTATGTCACTTCCATATTTTTATTTTTAGAGCCTCTCACTTACTTCTGTGTAATAATAACCCAACTACCGCTATTCTGAATCCCCCCCACCTCCCCCTCCTCTGCTCTGCCCTAACTTTCATAAAAGGGGGCATTGAGCAAAATCGCTCTTACGGAATAACTTAACAGCGATATGTACCCTCGGCCCCCCCTGAGCACGACAGAAAGACAACCATTATCAAAAACTCGATAAAAAAGACGATGCTTACAGAGGCGCTACGGAATCCGTGTTCTCATTAGGCTTAGCAAGGGGAAACAGTAAAGAAAGAAAGAAAAAAAAAATGGCTAAATGGGCCATTAATAGAGGCCCTTCGCTTTTTCGGAGCGAAATTTGTGCGTCATGCGTGGCAACGACAGCTGTATGTGTGTGTGTGCGGTGCGGGAGCAATGAATCCGGAATTTTGCAAAGGCGGTTGCTTTTGATCTGGGGCTGAAAGGGGGTTGGGGGGTGGGTGTTGAGAGCTCATCGAGAACTTTTTCGTGTTCTATAAAACAAGTTGAACGGTTTCTTGAGCAAGAATTATAGTTTGCTTGTTTTTTAAAAAACTCGGGAGGAATGAAGGATGCTCTGGAAACATTGTTGAATGTTGGCACGGAGAAATGTGAATTCCTCTTACATATTAGCAAATCACGGGACCATAAAAAAAAAAGAGAATGTTATTACATAAATAAACGCGGTTACAGTTGGTGCTTACTTATCACCAGCAGATGAAAAATGTCCGGGCGAATTCCATCCACTTCTAGAAAGAGAAAGGGGGGGTTGGATTTGCTGTCTGCTTAAGCATTTGACCGACTCTGTAACTGGGAGGTGGGGAAACGGGGCATGTTCCCTGGGCGCCTTGCTGAGGAGGGGGTGTCAAAATCAAGGTTTGCCCCAGGTTACGTGATCTCCAGTTACGGCACTGAGTACGATGGCACCCTACCACTGGTTATTTAATGGACAGGTACTTGCCGGTAACACACAGGGTTCGGCTTTAGTAGTGGCCACTGCCTATAAAAGGCTAGTGCCAAACACATATGTAGAATACAATATTTATTTATTGATCTTACGACCATTTTTGTCCTCAAAAAATACTCTCTCGCTCACTCTTTTTCCTTTCTTTCTTTCTTTTTTTAAAGGAAAAAAATGAGTTTTATATAAACTTGAAATATTTTCACAACTATTAAAACCTTTCTACAACTTTTGGTTCATGACACAGATAAATATGTTCGTTGTGTACTGCATAAATATTATTTAAAAAATATTTATTAGAATGTCTTACAGGAGGTGTGGCGCAAATGTAATTTTTTTAAAACCAAAATTTCACTTAGATTTGCCAACATTTCAAAGCTTACATTGAATTACATTAAATCTGCAATTAAATTTTTTAGTTTTATACCCCTTTCAACTGAAAACATGGACTGTTGCGATACGAAAAAAGTGGACTGTAAGGCGAATGATCAACAATTAATTTCTTTATTCTGTGACTATTTAAAATTAAATGAGTCAAGAGGGTACAACGATGCCGCGTTTACGGCTTACAAAACGAGACGACTACAGGCGACTGGCGAAAATCACAGCTACCACCCAGAACCCATCGATAGGGTTGCCAGGATCGAGTTGGCGACAAGATACAATTATGAATAAGGGAATACAAGCAATAACATTTCTCCCCCGCCTTGCAACGACGGAGGCGTTCAAATTAAAGATACAGGTTAAATAATCAAAATAACAATTAAAATTGGTAAATGAGATTAAATGCCATCACAATGATATTAAATAAAAGTACAAATATTTTCAGTTTTCAAAAAGAATAAAGTGAAGAAAAAAAACATACATACATATTCCAATTTTAAAATACACTTCCAAATAGACCAAGATGTAAATAAGTAAATTTTAATTGTATTCAATTCAAACAGATTAATTTATGAAAGGTAAATTAGCTATCTTGGTGACTGGTCTTTTGAATATTCCGCTTTTACTTCTTAAAGTTACTACTCTAACTATTCCATCTTTACCCGGGTGAACCTTTATTATTCTAGCAAGATGCCATCTTAAAGTCCATGCATTTTCTTGAGGTTTGACCAGCACCAACTCTCCTTCCTTGAAATTTTCTGTAACCTTATGCCATTTTGGCCTTTGTTGCAGTCGGTTTAAGTATTCAGAAGACCATTTTTTCCAAAACGTTTGATTCAATTTTTCTATCAATTGCCAATGATTTAATCTATTTTGAGGTACCTGTGAGTAATCCGGATCAGGCATAGCAAGCATAGAAGATCCAATCAAAAAATGGCCAGGAGTTAATGCAACTAGATCATTAGGATCATCAGAGAGCGGGCATAGGGGTCGAGAATTAAGGACTGCTTCAACTTGCACAACAAGGGTTAAAAATTCTTCAAAACTTAATATCACACTACCTACAACTCTACGTAAATGGAATTTTAACGACTTAACCCCTGCTTCCCACAAGCCTCCAAAGTGTGGAGCAGATGGTGGGTTGAAGTGCCATTTTATACCTTCACTGGCCAGGTAATTTTCTAATTCCTCATTGCTTTTAAATAAAGTTTTAAGAAATTTGTTATACTCATTATAAGTGCCAACAAAATTGGTACCGTTATCGGTATATATCTCAACTGGACGACCACGCCTAGCAATGAATCGTTTTAGAGCTGCAACAAAGGCTTCAGTTGATAAGCTATACACTAATTCTAAATGAATCGCCTTAACAGAAAAACATACAAAAATTGCAATAAAACATTTCCTTACAGTTTTACATCTTCCTTGCAAGGGTTTTAACTGAAATGGTCCACAAAAGTCAATACCTACCTTGCTAAATACTCTCGCAACATTAACTCTTGCAGCTGGCAAGTCTACCATTAATTGCTGCGAGCCCCTTGCACTTACCTTCCGACAAGTGATGCAGCTATGCAGAATTCTTTTAACAATATTTCTAGCACCCACTATCCAAAACTTCAATCTAATATTAGCTAACGTAGCTTCTACACCTGTATGGAAATATAAGGTATGAAAATACTTAATTACAACACAAGTAAAATGATGGTGAGAAGGAAGCAATATTGGGTGCCTTTGAGAAACAGGCAAGTTAGAGTTTTTCAGTCGTCCTCCAACACGGAGGATGTCATTACTATCTAAGAAAGGGTTTAAACTTAAAAGTTTACTAGATTTTGGAATCGGAGTCCCCTTACTTAAGCACTGTATTTCATTAGCAAAGTTAGTTCCTTGAATGTTTTTCACTATTGTCCACAAGGATTGATTAAGTTCATAACTCTTAAGGCATCCAGTCTCTCGTTGTAAAGGGTTTCTTGCGTTGTTTACAAATATTTTGCACCAAGCAAGCACTCTCTGTAATTTGGTGTACGAAGAACAGCTAGTGATAAGATCTAGTGGTTCGACTGTCTCCAGCAGCCCACACATTTCACTGGTTGGCGTTTCCTTTATTTCTCGCGAAAAGAGGTCATTGTTCTCAATTGAAGTAGGGTTAGAGAATTCACTTATTTCGACTTGACGTAGAAATGGCGGCCCAAGCCACCACAAATCGCATTCCTGAATTTTGTCAGGATTTACGCCTCTCGAAAGGATATCGGCTGGATTTTCCTTGGAGCTGACGTGGTGCCAGCATTCAATTTTGGTAAGCGCTTGAATGATACTCACACGATTTCTAACGAATGGCTTGAGATGAGAAGGTGGCCTCTTAATCCACGCTAACATTATGCTGCTGTCAGACCAAAAGTAAATGTCATCAATTTGGATTTTTATGGCTTGCAGAGATCCTTTAACCAATTTGGAAAGAAGAACTGCAGCGTTCAGCTCTAACCGAGGAATGGTGATTGTCCTTAGAGGAGCAACTTTAGATTTAGAGCACAACAGATTAACAATGATCTGCCCATTTGCGTCAACACAACGAATGTAGATTACGGCTCCGAAAGCCTTCTCTGAAGAATCTGCAAAGCCATGAATTTCTGTTCGAATGGAATGATGTTGAAGACAATAACGAGGAATAACCAAAAGGTTTATAGATGACAGAGCGGTAACAAAGCAATTCCACTCAGATTTTAAGTTTGGAGGCAAGCAATCATTCCAGTCTAAGTTTAACTGCCACAGAGTTTGCATTAGAATTTTAGTCTTTGCTATTATGGGCCCTAATAGCCCGAGTGAATCGAACAATTTCGCAATTGTGGAGAGCACAGTTCTTTTGGTGAATTCACAATTATTTCCTCCTTCATCCTTAGTAGATACCTTGAAGGAGAAGGAATCTGTCTGTGGCTTCCATAAAAGCCCGAGTGTCTTCGTCTCATTTTGATTGGAAAAAGATAAGTCTTTATCTTCATTTAATTCATCTGGCAATAGGTAAGGATTACTAGCTGCCCATTTATGCAATTGCATGCAAGCACCTTGTAACAGTGAGACAAGCTGAGCTTGGAGTTTCTTCCCTAATTCCAGATCATCGCTGCCTGTTAAGATCTCGTCTATAGCAACCATCCTAAACATTTTCCTTATGTCTGCAGTTAACGCGAACTTGTGAATTCTGAATCGAAGTAGAATTGAAAATAAGTCTTCTTGTATTATACCACCATTCATTTGCAATGAATTTAGAGATTCACTAGTGGAAGTAACAGACGAAGCATTAAAAACTACGCGAAGTGGAGTTGTACTATTAGTAGGGCGATAAACACCGTGGTGTGGTAGATAATACGTCACCGCTGGCTCTTCTTCTTCAATTATCTCTACCATGTGACCCATTGTCTGGTATTCTCGAATAAAATTACGATATAAAATCAGCATTTCCGGATTTTTGACTAACCTTTTCCATAAGGCCTCGAGTCTATTCAAAGCTGTCTGTTTGGAGTCCCCTAAACAACTGGGATCCTTAGCTAAAGGCATCTGTACTATAAAGCGACCAGATTCATCCCTTTTGAAGGTATTTAAGAAATGCTGTTCACAAATTCGTTCTTCTTCAGATTTAACGACCGGATTTTCCACGTCCGTTAAATTTTCTATTTCCCAAAATAATCTAATATTTTTGTCTAATTCATCAAGGGTTGAAATAAGACCACAATGAAAGTCAGGACTAGTGTTTTCATGACTCATAATACCACTAGCAGTGAAGCCGAACACAGTATCTTGTAATATCAAATTACCTCCAGCTAATTTCAATTTTTCAGGTTTTAATAAATCAAAAATTAACTGATTTCCAAGCAACATATGTATTTTACTTGGTAAATGAAAGGATTTATCTGATAGATTAATGCCGTCAGGAATTTTTATCCCCTTCATATCAAGTTTACACGTTGGTGTAAAATCTGTAATACTTTCGACAACCAAACAATCAATTATTCTTCTAAATTGACCTTCCTTATTTGAAATTGCAATTGAAACCTCATGCTTTATTTTATGAGATGCACCTCCAATACCCGAAACTAAGGTGTTTATTTTTCGAAGCCTTAATCCTAAAGCTAACGCAGTATCCAATGTGATAATATTCACCATAGAACCGCAATCAAGAATTGCCTTTATCGGGAACTTATTTCCAACGTTATTTTCACCAAAAACAAGAACAGTACTTAAAACCACGCTTTGTTTATTTTTTCCCGATGCGAAACTCGAACCAATAAATCCTTCCTCTTTCCCAGCTGGTAATGCAGACTGACTGACACCTTCGTACGGAGGCGAAAAGGGTGGGGAATTCACATTTAACTCTGAATTTACTGCTTCCGTTTTCAAGTGGTTAGTAGTTTCTTGTGGCGAATGCTTATGATTATCGACACTCTTATTGAAACTTCTACACAATAAGGAATTATGCCGTTTAGAGCAGAAACAATTTCGAACACTAGGGCAATTCGATAATTTATGCAATGGAGATAAACAATTTATACAAAGATTATGACTTTTTACTACATCAAATCTTTCATTAACTTTCATTGAATTGAAGCGTTTACATTTAAATAAACTGTGTGCTTGTTTGCATAAAGCACAATTATTAGGCTGAGATTTCGAAAGAAGCACCTTCGGTTTAGAATGGAGGGGAATGTTCTTTTGCTTGTTTTGGTTATGAAAAGAAGCATTTAAACTTTCTAAAATTTGACATCTCTTTGACAAAAAGGAGAGAAAGTCTTCCCAGTCGGGAAATTCAGTACTGTCCAAGGTCATTTCGTATTGCCTACGAGTCTCATGATCTAGTTTGTTTAACACAATATTAACCAACATTTGCTGAGAAAGTTTGTCGGGTTTCAAATCAAACAATTCTAAAGAACGAATATGCTTCTGAATGTTATCAAGTAGGGTTCTTAGATCCCTTGCCGATTCATTATTTAATTTATTCAAGGACAAAATAGAATTGATGTGAGATGATGCAATAACACGTTTATTCTCAAATCTTTGTTGCAAAGCGCCTAATAGGGAATCGAATGTATCATTCGGCGTTTGCAAATGTTTAGCTTCTCCCTTTAACGAAGCTTGCAAATAGTGCAGTTTTTGTTGATCTGTTAAACTTTCATTAGATGTGATAAGGGAGTCAAATTTTGATTTAAAGAGTCCCCATTCTTGATACGATCCGAAAAATTCTGGTAAATTTATTTGGGGTAATTTCACCTTTACATTTGTGCATACATTATTCGAAATAGAATGCTCTATGTTCTTGTCAGAAATATCAACAACTTTACTAATAGAAGAGAGGAAAGATCTAATTCTTACCTCCTGTTCTTGCAATGCGTCATCGAGGATATCCAAATCATGTTCTTTATCGGCAATATTTATTTCTTCCGGTAATTTATAATACTGGAGTCGTAATTCTTCACAATCGGTTTGTGTTTTTCTTAAAGAGTTCAATTTCAAGTCGAGTTCAATGGCTTTATCCGATGACGGAACAAAATCATCTAAATATTTGGTAAGGTTCGTTACCTTTGTTTTCAGGCTGCCTAATTGCCTGTTCAACGTTACGAGAGTTTGTTTATCCATAGGTCCTCCGGCGATGATTAAGGACCAGAAATGTTGCGATACGAAAAAAGTGGACTGTAAGGCGAATGATCAACAATTAATTTCTTTATTCTGTGACTATTTAAAATTAAATGAGTCAAGAGGGTACAACGATGCCGCGTTTACGGCTTACAAAACGAGACGACTACAGGCGACTGGCGAAAATCACAGCTACCACCCAGAACCCATCGATAGGGTTGCCAGGATCGAGTTGGCGACAAGATACAATTATGAATAAGGGAATACAAGCAATAACATGGACTTATCTTTAAAATGTTACTTTATCTAACAAAAGTGCTCATACCTTAAAAAATGTCATGTAGCTGTAAGATACGAATACGAATTTCATGCCTTGTACCAGGGTTGAAAAAAAAACCGTTTTTTTAAACCAAAAAAAACGGGGTTTTTGGTTTAAACCGGGTATTTTTTGGTTTAAACAAGGTTTTTTGGGGATGTTTTAAAAAAATCCTTTTATAATTACCTGTTACATACTTCTAAATAAAATTAATTGCAAAATATTCAAATAACAATTAATATTCCTTCTGAAAATAATTAAGACAAAATAATTGTTGCTATATTTATGAGGACATTGAAATCATTCAATTTTAATATTTTATTTAGAGATACTATTTTTTATATTTAGTATGTAATATAATACAATGGTAATTGTTTACTACATTTTACATGGAATCTTGCACTTAGATTCATCAGTAATAATGTGATAAGTTGTTCAAAATGATCTTTTTAAATGTTTAAAAATAAGTGGTTAAAACACAAAATCTAGTTTAGAAACAAATTAAAAATGCAGCCTTTAATTTAAGTTTAATGAATAATTTTTAATAATGATAAAGCAATAAGGTATCTACTAGTTTGATATAAAAACTTATTGTCGATACTTATAAGGATTAATTTTAAAATATATCAGAACGTATTCTATCTGTAGTATTCAGAATTTTAAATTATTCTTTTAAAAAAACCATTTGGTTTAAACCATGGTTTAACCCTTTGAGGCGCAACCCTTTCCCAATGCTGAAAAAAGGGGCAGCCGTTGCCATCGCTCGACTTAACTACCAGCAAGATGCCCTTTTTTCAGCATTGGGCAATCTATCCAGCTGTTCTCGCATTCTTCCATTTTTCAGCCGATGTCAGTGCTGTTAAAAATAATCGTGACCATTTTTTTACGGGAAGTGACGTGCTAAAAAGTAAAGGATTCTCGTGGAGCTACGTCACCCGCAACTATATTTATAGAAATCAAATCTATTCTTCGTGACTGGCAACAGTCAAAACTTCAGAGTTTGGTGTTCCCAGAGCGGGAACACTGCGCGTTAGAGGGTTAAAAATGTTACTTTTTCTAACAAAAGTGCTCATTACTTTAAATATATCATTTAGCTGTAAGATGCGGATACGAATTTCTTGCCTTGTACTACAGGAGCGGCTTTGGAAAGGATATTTGTCATTCTTTAATTCCTTTTTCTTTTTAATTGGTTTTTTATGCATGTTCTTTCATTTCTCTAATCGGAAGGTGCAAAAGTTACCTATCAGTCCCTTTGGCAACGCACCAACGGCGGTTCGCTTTCATCTCCTATTCACGTAGTGATGGAATACCGATGCCAAGACAGAGAGAAAGAAGGGGGAAAAAAACAATTTTATACAAGGGTATCACTTGTTTTTTTGGGGCTACGGCGTTAACCCTCCGCTCCCGTTTCCTCATGTTTGGATGCCTCAAAACAAATAAGATCTGACGGGAATCTGTTAGGCTGGCGAAACTGCAGAAAACAATGCGGACCTTTCATGCGTGCGAAAGCCATTCGGTGCTTTGTGTTGTTGTTGATGTCGATGTTGTTGCTGTAAAGAGAGGTAACGAGCAGCAAGCAATATTGGCCAAGTCGACGCTGGTGGGTGAGATACTGCAAAGCGCGCTTTGCATAAGTGGCTGATACTGGTGTCAAATAGCGGTCTGCGACGCACGGAAGCTCGTGGCGCGCCGCGGCGTGGGAAAATATTTGAAAAAGAGCATAATGAAAATGGGTATGTGCGTACACAAACACCCACGCATGCTTAAATTGGCCTTAACCCTTTGAGGCGCAACCCATTCCCTGAAAAAAGGGCAGCCGTTGCCATCGCTCGGCTTAGCTACCAGCAAGATGGCGGACGAACGAAACGTTCATCGCGTGCCACAGATCTGGAGACCCTTTTTTGACCGCCATCACAGCTGGCTGTGGCGGCACAGCCAGCTGTCGTCAAAAAAGGGTCTCTAGATCTGTGGCACGCGATGAACGTTTCGATCGTCCGCCATCTTGCTGGTCGTTAAGTCGAGCGATGGCAACGGCTGCCCTTTTTTCAGCACTGGGCAATCTATCCAGCTGTTCTCGCATTCTTCCATTTTTCAGCAGATGTCAGTGCTGTTAAAAAGAATCGTGACCATTTTTTTACGGGAAAGGACGCGCTAAAAAGTAAAGGATTTCTCGTGGAGCTATGTCACCCGTAACTATTTTTATAGAAATCCAATCTATTCTTCGTGACTGGCAACAGTCAAAACGTCAGAGTTTGGTGTTCCCAGAGCCGGAACACTGCGCGGTAAAGGGTTAAATGAGATATTTTTAAGACTACAGAATGAAGACTAGAAATTTTATGCATATTAGTCTTGAGTATGATGTTGTGCGATTACGGCCAATTAGCTACACGTGGCTCTAGGCCGAGTGGCGGGGTTGTAGAGATCCCGATTATGTTCGGGCTTGGACGGGCTCAATTACATTTGTCTTTGATTTGCACAAACGGCAAAACTTATAATATTCTACCAATGAAGTAATTGACTTCGGAGGAAATCACGTAAAACTGCTAACGGTTAGGTCAGTGGACGCGACCTGGTTTTGAACCAGGCACATTCTATCTCCCAGTTCAGAGCGCTATGCGCTCGGTCACTGTTGGAGCTGCAGAGTATGAGTTTGCCGTTGTGGTACAGTTTTAAAATACTTCTACTGCAAAACTGAAACAATAGATTTTATCAAAATCGGATAGGTTTATGTGGTTTATATAGCACATTCACGATACAGTTACTTATCAATATACGATTGATACAATAGTTGCTTTAAAGCAATCAAATTACATCTTTAACCCCTTAACGCGCAGTGATCCCGCTCCGGGAGCACCCAACTCTGGCGTTTTGACTGTTGCCAGTCACGAAGAATAGATTGGATTTCTATAAAAATAGTTGCGGGTGACATAGCTCCAGGAGAATCCTTCACTTTTTAGGACGTCATTTCCCGTAAAAAAATGGTCACGATTCTTTTTAACAGCACTGGCATCTGCCGAAAAATGGAAGAATGCGAAAACAGCTGGATAGATGGCCCAATGCTGAAAAAAGGGCAGCCGTTGCCATCGCTCGACTTAACGACCAGCAAGATGGCGGACGATCGAAACGTTCATCGCGTGCCACAGATCTAGAGACCCTTTTTTGACGCAGGGAAAGGGTTGCGCCTCAAAGGGTTAAGTGGCTGCGACGGTGTCAAACAAGGGGAGGAACGGAAAACTTAAAATACCCCCAATTTGGGATCTCAGGATCGTAGACTGACTACCTGTGAGGTGGATTCAGCGACATATTTAGGACATGACAGGTTTTGAAAACGTACCAAGGGCGGACCTTGGAAGGGTCCAGATGCAGATTTCCATCTCGAGATTGAAGCAATGGAAGAAGCATAGGCGTAGAGTTATATGGGCCCGTGGGGCTCGAGCCCCCCCAATAAATTGTGAATAGGGGCTGAGCCCACCCAATAATTTATCACTAAATACAGAAAACTAATTTATAATTAAAAAAAAGTTTTTCACGCCATTTACAAACGTTCAAAAAAACTTTTACTTGTACTTTTAAAAATTTTCTTCTTTTGATTTTAATCATGATTTAGTATTCATAGTGACGCCACGTAGTACACAATGTTACTAAAAGCTACCCTCGCCAGGCTCTGGTTAATTAAAATCAGATTATGCAATGTAAAGTATGAAATGAAGAAAAGTTCAGATGTGTCTAAAATGCACTATCTCATCGAAAATGTTATTTTTTTCCTTCTTTGGATTTTTTACTTTCCTTCTATTTTTAACTTATAACATGGTAGAAAAATACTAACATGGATACTTACTTTACATAGGTGTAAATTCTATGGACCCATAGAGCTCGAGTGCCTCCAATAATTTACACTTATATATAGTAAATCATAGCTGCCAACTACTACAGAATAGAATTAACCACTTTTTGTAAACAGTATATTTTTTTGAGTAAGTTATATGTACGTGAATCAGTGGCGTAGCCGGATATTTATCATGGGGGGAGGATTACGACTTCTGCAACTGACATATATGTATACGGGTGTATGATAAGGGAGTGAAGAATATACATTTTGTATGGCAAAAAAATTCCTCAAGGGGGGTATGACCTCCCCTAAACAACCTCCCCCCTTGGCTACGCCACTGACGTGAATATATGTGATTGTGGAGCCCGGCCCCCCCAATAATTTTGAAAACTGTACGCTTATGGGAAGAAGCATTGAACTTATTCGTTCCCATCGTTGCAAGGAAGCGACGGCAGCGATTCTCCCTTCTGTACTCATCGTCCCTTACCGGCGCGGGTCTTTGAATTGAATACCCCAGCCACAGCCCCCTGCGAGCAAACGCTGCATTCAAAGACACATACCGGATACAGAAGAGAGACTCGTTGTCGTTGCACATTGAAGTATTTGACTGACTTAGGCGAGCAAAAATATTTTTAAGCGTAAAATTTATGAAACATTAGCTTATCACAGTTATACTTTTTTAGTACATTTTTTTTTCTTCGGGAAACATATTTTCAGGATTCATACGCTCCTTAAAATTCATTTTACAAAATATAGGGCCCCTAAAGCTCCTTAATATTATGTGGGACTCCTTAATTTTGCATTCACAGCAACAGCCGCGCTTAATGAAACACGCGACTTAACGCAATGCGAAAAATTATATTCTCCTATAAATAAAATTTAAACTGGATTCCTTGGAGACAAACTGTCAATAAAACTCGTCTCTAAGGAAAAAGTTTCAGACAAACAAGTGACGGAATTAAAGCATGAGTGCCAATCATATATTTTTACCATGATCTTGTTTAAAAAT
Organism: Cheiracanthium punctorium; assembly: GCA_038373885.1. Lineage (NCBI taxonomy): Eukaryota > Metazoa > Arthropoda > Arachnida > Araneae > Cheiracanthiidae > Cheiracanthium > Cheiracanthium punctorium. Next base: position 27,713 of record JAWZYV010017765.1, read on the forward strand.
CGCTAATTCAGTATAAAACTTCCTGTATTGATCTATACGCCTGATGTTTTCAGAAAGTGTTTTACTACGTTTCAGTTTTTTGTGGCGAGCTGTTTAAAGTAATGATTATTACAAATAATTACATTGATAGTCCAGATAAAAGTGGACTCCTTAAAAAAAAAAAAAAAAAACAGTCAGTCGTAGGACTGCACGTCAGAAGTGAAAACTTCTCCAGCTTACTAAAATTTATATTTATGCAGTTAAACAGGTTTTCACACATTATTGCATTTTTATGAACAAAAAAATAAGCATTTATGAACGTTTATTCACATTTTTATACATTTGAAATTCTTTCTAAAAAAATTTTTTTAATGTTTTTTTAAGGCTGCAAGGGTATCGCACACTTATTTATGATATTCTCACAATTTAACATATTTTTTATTTAATTACATTTCGAATTTCGCTCTCGATTTGTGTGCGCATTTAAAATTTAAAAAGAGAGAGGGAGTGCGCGCAAAGGCCGCAACGTGACGCAGCTGGTATAAACCTGCGGTATACATCAGCGGTACACATTTTTCTCCCCGTGTTGGATTTTGTTCGATTTAATTAATAATTATGTACGTGAATTTATTAATTATCAATAACTATGCACTTATTTTGTAAGGAATAGTAATCCTATTAATTTGTAATGAATGATGAATTTATAATTCGAATTCAAATGCACTGTAGTATAACACTTATAATTCAAATAATCTACAATATATAATTATTAACACTCTCGACATTACCAAATTAACTTTATTGCACAATGTATTTTATTACATAACTTGCTGCGTGCCCGTTCTTCGCACGGTAGGAAACGAAAATTTTCCTTACATGTGTAATTCGAATTCATTCGTGATGTGGAATTTAAAGAAAAAGAGCAAAATTATTTGACTCTTGATGTAAAGTTTGCGTCACGAGTATTAACCTGGCATCATTGCAGTATAATGACTCAAAAAACTACGTCAGTGTCATTCACTATCAAAAAAGTGGAAAGCTTAATGGTTTGCAGAGAACTCCTGGCTTTCAAAATGTCTTATTTCTACATCATACTGTTTTTTAGGCTCAAGTTATAGCATTAAATACCTAAGACTCTACATGGAATGGACAACCATTTATTTCTTTCCGAACATGTACCATATAAGCAAAGTATTGTAATCATGAAAAAATTCGACTTCGAGATTTTGGTGTATTTACACGTTTTGAGGTCTTCTGAATTCATTTATGCTATTTTCAAGAGATGTTTTTAAGATAACTGCGCACCCGCTCTTCATAAGGGAATAAGCGAATATTTTACTACTAAAATCATATCTGCATGTGACAAAACAGAATTTCATTTTTTAAAAAGTTCAAGTAATCTCCTTTGTTGAAATTACTGCTGGATATATTAACGCAAATTAGAATTACTTTTTGTTTAGTTGGTTGTAAGACAACCGTTGAAAAAGGAGAAACACTTTTAATTTCATGAAATATTTATTAACGTGGTATATTATGATTTATTCATATTATCCTTACGAATCTAATGATACTACCTATTACGTACATTAATACTATCTATCTTCGCTTCTCCCTCTTCAAGGCTCCCTTAAAAGAAACAGCTTAGATTATTTGGCCCCAATGGAATCTTTTGATTCTATGGCGATTCTTTGCAATTTACGCATTAGCATAAATAATAATCATTTCACATAATGGTTGCCATTAAGGAAACTCTCCATATATATTTATTTTATACATAGTTTTATAAGATTGGCGTATTTAGCGCCGCAAACCATTTCATCTTATTGTGGGGAGAAAATATCCAAGGGAGGCCATTTTAAATATCCATGTATCTAATATAGCGATATCTTTTATATCCTCCATAGTCCTGTCTCCTGAAAAACATCAAACTGTGTAATCTCGAGGGGCTACTTATTCCCGCTTTAATTGTGACATGGTGCAGAGTTGCAGAGTTTACAAATTTCACGCATTTTTTTAATTTATGACGTCACTGTTTGACTGCCGTAAAGGATACCCCAGTTGGTTGAGGGAGTTAATTTCGATATTTCGCATAGTAGTTTTCAAACGGTATCATTAAAACTTTGCGTTATGTAGGACCTTTATGGAGGAACGTAATTCAACGTTAAAATAAAACTATACTCGCAGCCTGCATGCATATGTTAGGCAACGTCTGCGCCATAATTAAATGTCAAAAATAAAAATAGTAAATAGAAAAATTTTAATATATCGCGCTTTGAAACGAACTTTGTAATTTTTAAAATGAACATTTTCAGCACCGTGAAGACATTTAAATTTTTAAATATAAGCACCGGATTAAAATACCACTTCTAATAATAATAATCGTGAATTTCTTAGTTTATTTCTACAGTAAATTTTAATCAAAATATCGTCTCCCTGTGTTGAAAATAGAGCTGGAATAAATGAGTTAAAATTATGGCGTAATTTTTACGTATCTTAAAGCATTTGACGTCATAGATCCTCACTTGCGAATTGAAATTCCGATATCCCATTTAAAAGCTCGATTGGTTGAGAAAACCCTTTTTTCTAATCCTTTCTGTGGCAACAACCGAAGATAAATTCTCGTGCTGTGATCGCAATGTAATGAATGGCGTAAGATCGCGTTGATGCTATTAAATTCTAAACATTAGGCCGCATTAAAATTCATAAAAAATCATCTAATTTACATAATTTTTTCGTTTTTATTTTAAAAGAGGGAGAAAAGAATGTTTCACGATTTGTCAAAATATTAAAAATTATGACGGATAGAATTCAAGATGCGACAGTTTTAAAATTATTTTACGAAACAATTCGCCGAAGCAAATGCTTAGTAAAAAAATTCCTAAAAATCGGTAAATCATGTTACGTATTCAGAACAAACTGTTTTTAAAAGAAAATTTTCTCCTCTATCCGATGATACAAATGCCGTTTTGCTGCGAGCGTAATTTCCGCCGTCATTACGAATTAGGTGAGAAAAAATGCCAAAAATCGCATAAAACATAAAATAAAAAAAATCTAGGTCGAATTTTGAAAAAATCGCTTCGAGGTGCACAACTACATATTTACATCTTCCCAAGTACCAAATTTGGTGTTTCTAGGTGTAGCCGTTTGTCCGTAACGCTGCCGACAGACACACACACACACACAGACACCTTCTTTTATAATAAGTAGAGATATTGTACTTTCAGGAGCTCTGTTTCAGCACTCAGTCAATATGTAAGAGAATGTATTGCTAATTAATCTTCATAAAAATAATCTTTAAAAAAAATTCTGTTCTTGGGTCATTGAAATTTTACAGATTAGTCGTTTTTTTTTTAAATAAATGCTCTGCCTTCTGGAAGTAGGAATTTTATGAAATACATATTTTTAAATAATCATAGTGAACAAACAAAAAAAAAATGCTAATTTTTTTATATCTTTTCACCGTATTCGGTTTTAAATAAATATTTTTACTTTATGCAGTAATATTGTAAAACAAATAAACATAGTAGTACATATATCAAGAAAAACTTTTTACGTCTTTATAATAAAGGTGTTGATTTTTTATCAATTAAAAGACTTGTTCTTTAGAATTTAATGAAAATATTATCATTTATCGCTCTAGAGTGCTATCTACAACAACACTGTGAAGTCCGCTCTTTTGCAGTCGGCAGATTCTGTTTTTACTTTTAATTCACTTTTCAAAGGGATGGGATGGGGGTGATATACTTAGACTTGCACACTTTTATTCACGAATTTACGTCTTTTTAATAAAGTAGTAATTTACGGGAGTTTCGCGATTAAAATTCGACACGTGACACACACACACACACACACAAACACAAAAAAAAAAAAAAAAAAAAAAAAAAGAGCGGGATTCAGCTTACTAATTGCAGGAAGGCGAGAAAAATAATTAAAACCAGATTTAATTTTTACATTATAAATAGCTTTATGGAATATTATGTTTTACTTTTGAACAATTATGCATTCAACAGAGTTAACAAAAGTTAAAGTAGTCAAGCAAACTTATGAAAAATTAACATACATTATTATGGAGTCTATTATCTCTCTTCTTTATAATCAGAATAAATGGTACTATCATTAGCAATTCGATTTAATAATCTTTTTAATTCCTTTCACAAACAAAAGCAAAAACTTTTTACTTTGGCAAAGAGAGGGAAATAATTAAAGATATCAGTAATATACCTTTAGAAAAGAAACTTCAAATCTTAAATCACATCTCCTAAGATTATGATAATTATTTATTTGGAAAAATACTAGATATATTAAACCACTTTAAAATTGAAATCATATATTACTTATTTAGAAAAGAAACTTAAAGTCTACAATCCTTTCTGCTGAGATCATATTTATTTATAAAAGAAACTTAATGTTTATAATTTCTTCCGAGATCATTATAATTTATCAAAATATTAAATTACATATTCTATTAAAAAAAAAAAACGGGACATTGAGCGTTACATTGCAAAATAAAATTTGCGAAGAGACATCCTAAAAATTTCTGACATAATTAGTCTGTCGCAAAATTTTTTCAAAATCCTTCATTGATTAGTTTTGGTGCTGCCATCTGTTGTCTATAATTAGCAACTTGTGTTTAATTTGGGGAAGAAAAGAGACCGTTTAGGAGTTTAAGGGTGTAGTTCGAAGAAACAAAAGCTCTCTCAAGGTCTAGGTATACAAATTAAAATAAACTAATTGTCCCAGGGACACGAAAAAAGTTAGGATAATTCTTCATAAGCTGTATTACCCACCGTAATAAATGAAACAACGGTGCTTTTTAAAAAAACTTTCAGAAAAAATTCTGTAACATGAAAATGCACAGCAAAAGATTTTCGAAAAGTGACGCATCCTTTTGAATTGTAGATGTTTAAGAATTTTTCCTGAAAGTCTCGCAACTGACACGGGTTTATCGCTTACTGCAGTGTATAGTACATTTTGTAAAGAGGCATTCTAAAAATTTTGAAGATCATGACATAATTAGTTTATTTGTATTTATGTACCAAAATCACAT